>BLKR01008383.1:0-20705 GCA_011170035.1 Teleogryllus occipitalis
CTCGTCAAACCTCTCGTCAAACTCTCGTCAAAACTCTCGTCAAAACTCTCGTCAAAACTCTCGTCAAAACTCTCGTCAAAACTCTCGTCAAAACTCTCGTCAAAACTCTCGTCAAAACTCTCGTCAAAACTCTCGTCAAAACTCTCGTCAAAACTCTCGTCAAAACTCTCGTCAAAACTCTCGTCAAAACTCTCGTCAAAACTCTCGTCAAAACTCTCGTCAAAACTCTCGTCAAAACTCTCGTCAAAACTCTCGTCAAAACTCTCGTCAAAACTCTCGTCAAAACTCTCGTCAAAACTCTCGTCAAAACTCTCGTCAAAACTCTCGTCAAAACTCTCGTCAAAACTCTTGTTTTGGAACGCCCTAAATGCCTCGTAAATCCAGGAAATGGAGAATACAAGAACACTGTAGCACACCGTAAATGTTATGTAAAATGGAAAGAAATGGAACTGGGAATGATAAATGGTATAACGAGTTGCAAGGTGGTATATCTGCAGAAAGATAAAAGTGGATATACATTCTAAAGCG
This sequence comes from Teleogryllus occipitalis, assembly GCA_011170035.1. Classification (NCBI taxonomy): domain Eukaryota; kingdom Metazoa; phylum Arthropoda; class Insecta; order Orthoptera; family Gryllidae; genus Teleogryllus; species Teleogryllus occipitalis. Next base: position 529 of record BLKR01008383.1, read on the forward strand.
AGTAAGAGATGTAGCCCTGTGGTCTCGTGGACTGTGGTCAGCGCAGTGGACTGTGGTCAGCGCAGTGGACTGTGGTCAGCGCAGTGGACCAAGAGGATAATGAAGGAAGTGTACTGTTTTACAATATTATTCATTGATTTAGTGCTACAGTACCTCTTCTGGCTTTCTAAGAGTTGTTTTTTGAGAGAGAAATAAACTGATGAGAAAAGGAAGAGAAGTCTTTGTGACAGTACTTCTTGAATATTCAATATTCATATTTCAAGTTTTTTTACACTTTTGAAAGTGTTTTGGCACAAGTAAATGTATTGCAGACATCCACGGGGCTTTGGAAATGGCCGCAGAATAGGAATGACATTTTTCACAAATGTGAAGATTGAAACTAGAAAATTCAAAACCTTAGTTAAAATAAGAAATAGAACTTAGCTATTTCAGAGCTAGAAAGCTTTTGCGGGAAACGACACACTTTCTGTAGTCGTTACCAATGTCAAAATGTTAACTAAATGACTTAAAAAATATTCATTACATAAAGTTTTAAACTTTGTAATACGAGTTAATACTCCTTACAAAACAATCATGAAGAAGGGGTGAAACTGTTCCTTGCATTGTGCACCATTGAACGACACGTAATAAATATATTGGCATGAAGTCACTCCATCCTATGAGGGGACTTTATGCCAAGTTTAGGTAATATTTTTTGTCCAAAGACCTTTATCTCAATAAATCACCACAGATAGACCAAGCAGGTTTTTAAATTGTTGCGAACCTTAACTTATTTAGTCAACTTCGCCGAATCTCAAATCCAGGTTTCAATTATTCTAAAACTCTTTACACGTACACTTTACACAAGTACACTTTCTACCTGGTTATAATTGGTTGTTTAAAGATGGAGGAAAAATATTCATGCAGAGAATGGTAACCAGGAACATTGACAATGATTATATTTTGAATTTGGGAGAATTTTGAAGGATGACGTGTGCACGTAAGTGCTCATTTCGAAATAAAGATTTTGACACTAATCAATCCCGGCCCTATTTAAACCTTCTAAAACTTTGTAACTTTCAACGCAATTCTAGCGCTCTTAAAAATGGGCAAAATGAGAATAATGATATACGTGTTGATATTACGATGAAAAGTATCCATTCACAGCTATGAAATTCAGATCTAATATAGGGAGAAACTTACAGCAGAATACTAAGTTAATATATTGAAGATTTCATATGTCACTGTTGGCTGCCATTAAAGACATCGAACCACTGATTTCTTGCGGGAGTAATCTACTTCACTCAGCTTAATACTTTGCAAGTATGAAAACGTGAAAGTCACGAAGTCATTAATATCCAATATTACATACAATATACTCAATATTTTAATTTTGTACATTAATAGTTAATTTTTTTATTGGGAACAAGGACCTACCTACTTTATCAGAAGTAAAGTTTGTTGGTAGCGTTTTTCTTTGTAGACGAGCTCATTTAAATCGTAAATATAATTTTTTTTCCTACAGCCCAAATCTTCCTCAACATATTATATAACGTACTTATGCAGAAATGAAGGGGTCAGTATACGATACTCATAAGCCACAATTTTTAGTCTTTCACATTTACCGTACAGCACGATTCTCTGAGCAATTCCAGTCTTTTTACGTTTCCAATTCTTTTAGCTAAATCGAAGGTAACACTTGACTGTTTTTACCATCGATTAATTTCCATGTGGGCGTGAATGTTATGCATAAATTAAATACACTATCTATACCTTAAGAGCATTGATTACTTTTTCTTCATTACTGTAAAAAAATGATGTATTGTACTTACTCCACTGCAGTCATGGTGAAAATCTGAAAAATTGAAAATGGAATATTAATAAGTTTTGAATTTCCTTTTTTACAATCATCCTTTTTAAAACTGAAAATTTTCCGCTTTAGCTAAACTCAGAAACCAATAAAAATGTGACTGGTTTAAGAAAGCAAAACAATGTTTTTAGTTTCAAAATTGATGTTATACAGAAATCAAAAAAAATAATACACTCTTTGTCAGTTAATATATGTATGTTAAATCAAAGCTAAGTCTTTATTTTCAGTCGTTGTTTGGGAGATGGGTATCTCCCAAACAACGACTTAAAATAAAGACTTCTGGCAAATCAGCTGAGATGCATTTACCTAATGGGAAGCTTTAATACCAAAAACATAAGTAGTAATAAAACTCTCGTTTAGATAATGGCGTCCACATAATGATCTATCAAAAGTACTATTTAAATCAAAGTATAATTAATTTTACAAGAGGATTCAGTCATCGTTGCTAATATGCCCGGACCGTACCCTGTATATAATGTAGAGACTGACTTTGCCAAAATTTGATACTCTTCGTCATTTAGTTTTGTAAAAAATTAACGTTAAACTTTTTACTATGTGCTTGTGCTCGTGTAACACGGGCTACAGCAAGTGAGCTAGCGGCTTCATTTCGCGTTAGGACTCGCCACTTCTCTGAAAACTCAATTGCTAATTTCTAAGCGAGCACAAGGCAAATAACGCGCGAAGTCAAGGCATCACAGTCCCTCGTATGGCGAACAATTCATAGTACAGTAGACACTCGTTTTCAATTCTTTATGCATTTCCTGCGCAAATACAACGAAAACCAACAATTCTTTGGTCAGATGAACCAGTTCTTTGGTCAGATGAAGCGTGTTTTACAAGAACTGGCATAACTAATGTGCACAATTTGCATGTAAGAATCAAGGAAAATCCGCATGGTGCACTTAGTGTAGCTCATCAAGAAGGAATTTCTTTAAATGTGTCGGTTGGCATTATGAATGAATGTACCCTCATTTCATACTCGAACATGCAGTATCTGAATTTAATAACTCAGGTACTCCCAATGCTTTTCGAGCTGAGGGGTTAATCCCCAGCAGGGGGGATCAGGATGGCGTAGGTTGTCGTGGTCTCTCGTGGAGTGTCGTAGACGACCACCCGGACCCTGAGACTCTCGGCGCCGCTCACGTCGTTAGCTCCATGGTGCAGGCCGTGAGAAGGCGATGCTAAGCTCCTGGAAGTTGGTTCGCCCGGCTACCCACCAGTTGGGCTAATGGCGCGTCGACCTTTAGGCAAGATTGGGCGAAGGGTGCTTTCGGAGTACTCTAGATCCCACTTTAAAGTCCGTCGGGAAATGAGATACCAGCCGTCAGGTGGCCCAGATTCCGGCATTACCCACGTCGATAGTTGGCGGTAAGCAATGGGGAGACGGGATGGGGGATCCGAGCCGCCTGGCTCAATACTCTGGGCAAAGAGGAGGGAACTTGTTCGCGGCACATGTGAGTAGCACATCGTTTGAACTCCGGTACTAGCCTGGATATCTAGGAGCTCTGAGCTGGCCAGGTGGCCCGAGTACCGGCCGGGCGGCCCAGGCATTGTATAGGGAGGTTATCTTGAGGATCAACTGTGTTCTGGCGGGACCCAGATACCAGCGAAAAGGCGTACTTGTGCGCCTGCGGGGGGGGGAGGATAAGAGGCTAGCGCGTAGGTGCCCACTCCGGCATTAATAACCCCTGGTAAGGGACAAGTGCGTGATAGACGCGCGGTAGACACATACATTGAGGGGTTAATGAAAGACTGCGTTTATGTTACCGAAGTCGAGAATCGTGATGACCTTCGGCGCATTGAAATCGTGGTTGCTGAAATAAAGGGACAACCTGGCAAAGTTGTGCGTTCCACGAAGGCCGTGCGGTGCAGTTGCCTATCTCACGTTCACGCAAGTAGAGTAGGTTTTAGAGCCCCTGTTACACGATGTGAAAATGCAAAATTTTGGCTGTATAGCAAATAAGATAAATTCTAAAGAATCGTTAAATAACAGTTTTTCTCTCACCTTTCATATTAGACTTGTAGGCAATAATGACAACAAGGAACAATAATGTAATATTTGGACTAAATGTTTTTCAAAATATGATCAAAGAATTTTTCTTTTTCAAAATTTTGAGTCGGATTTACACTCTTTCCTTTTGCACTCATGAATAACTTCGTGTACCTTATCACCGGGTTGTGTATGCGCAACGAGGACAATCACCCTGTATTATTCTCTATAATCTAAGCTATTGCATCACATAGCACATTTACAGTAAGAAATTAGCAACATTGATAAGTTAAAAAATAATTGCACAGATAGCATCACCAGTTGGGTGTTCACTTTCGCCACTTTTCCCCCAAATTCTTGCTCCTTAGCAGTGGATCCCACATACTATTGTGTGTCCTCACAGAGAACTCTGTCTCCTGCGACCAAAGTCTATTGTTGTAAAGTGTCTTGGTGTCTCTGCTATGCAAAAGACAATGATAGCAAGGAAACATTGTGAAAACTCTATAGATCTCCATTAGAAACTCCACCAAATCCATACTCATACTTCGAGGCTTCTAGCAAGATTTTGATACTACTGTTATTCTCCTTGAGATGCACTGAGTGAGCAATAGGAAGATCAGGATACTTGTTCCAATTATGTAGTAGCACAGCTTTGAGGCTCTTTGTTATACAGCTTGTACTTTCCGAAGAAGGGGAACGAGAACGTTATTAGTGAAAATGAGTTTTTTAGAAGCGATTTCGAAAGAAATAGAGACTTTGGTAGCTTATTTTTTACAATCTTGCGATATGAAATTCCTGGTTCGGGTCGAAACGCAACTAAAATAAAATAATTTTCGTCCTTACCCTAACATCAGTAAGTGTTGTCCCATGCCCATGCTTGGTAGGTCTAGGTTCCAGAGCTGCGAACACAAGCAGAATGTAATAGATCTTCCTATTATCTATCGGTTTTGCTGCTCATAAAAGCGGTGATATCCAGGGCGATTCCGTGCGTTGTGAAACATATGCAGTGCTCCACCCAAGTGAGATTGTCATCGAATTGTACTCCGATGTATTTAATGGGTCACGCCACGATAGTCTACTTGTATACCCGCCCCACTGATTCCAATCGGGAGGATCATTTCTTTCTGTCTCTACGCTTGACATTCTTTTGTGTTCAGCGTAATCCTGTTTAAGCTGCACCAATAGTTAAGAGAGTTCACTACGGTTTGCAAGATTTTCATGGCATTGGGAAGATGCCAAGATTTGGACGTAAAGGCCACGTCAACTACGTATAAATATTCATTCACTAAGAGGAAGGTTCAGTTATAGTGTATAAAGTGCAGAGGATAGGTATAGCATGGTTCTTTGTGAGACCCCAGCTAAAATCTGTTTAATGGTAGACAACTGTTCTTGATTGCGTAACTTAAAAGTTCCATGCAGGAGATAGGAAATAAAGATTTTTGGATAGATTTGCGCATTTTTTCACTAGGAAGCGAGATTGACTTTATCAAATGGGGAGGAGAGATCGAAAACTATTGCGGGAAGAGAACATGAATAGGATAGTTAGGATGTTTTCATTTAAAGACAGAAGGTTTGAAATGCCAGCAAGCGGCCTTTCCGAAACACAAATTATATGATGATTATGTATCTAGCGACTAAATGTTATCGAATTATTGGTACAGCATTCTTTTAAATATTTTTGCCGCTTGCAGAAGATTTATAGGTGAGTAATTTTTGCGGATCTGTTGTTTTTCCCCGGTTTTGTTAATGAATAACCATGGCGTGCTTCCATATTTCCGAATAGTAGTTTTTGAGGCAGGCGTTTACTATTAAATATATATTCAATGAGACGCAATAAGTGCACGCTCATTGCGAGAGCTGGCCCACGCCGTTTCTTCCCAACCTCATGCACCCCGCCTCGGACTCCTTGAATCAGCCACGCCGCAGCTCTCTTGGTGCGAGACGGTCTCGACTGTAAGCGTAGGAGGTAATATATACTCGCTCTCTACGCAAATTCTTTTAGACTCTTGGCCATAATTCCGTTAAGTGCGTACGTAAATTCTTTTTACACTCTTGACTACTCCGTTGAGTATGGACGCAAATTTACTTAACTTTCGGAATTAATTCCGCGCAGTACGGACTCAAATCTTAACTATTCGGCTTTAACTTACGAAGGTGCACGTCAGGAACAAACAACCAGGAATATTTTAATTTCTGGAGGTATCGCCGAACACTAAAGGGCAGTATCAAGCGCGGTGACGTATGACGGCCTTTCTCAGCGTTTGTGAGGCATGTGCATTTCAACCACACGAAACGGGGCCTCTCGCCGCTCGCCTTCTTATTTGATCGGGTCCAACGGATGTATCCAATTACCTTGGGAACGCGAGGCAGCCACCTATCCCGGACTGATGCGTTACATAGCCGTTATTGGCGCAGTACCAGGGTCCATCTGACGCCTAGATACCAGCCAACCTCCGCGAAAATACAGCAGGCTTGTAATTTTCGAGACCAAGTAATCACCGATCAAGGTAATACACCGGACTAATTATCATTGGCCCTGTCCGCGGCATTTTACTACATCTCTTATTTCTTATTTTTTCACTCATTCAGTTCAATTTAGTCAAATTTCCATCCATCACTTTATAGAGTTGCATTGAATGGAGAATTGTGACAAGTGCCATTGAAAGTTGAATTAGTGAAAAACCTTGCATCTCTTCCCGATCCAGAGCTGTCCACCCCCAAAATTCTCAATAGTCGGCACCTGAAGCAGGTTTGTATCGCGCTTGGGGCCCAAAAGAAATACAGTGTTTGCAATCTCCAAACTTCATGAAAGGGCTAATTTGTGGCGCACAGCTAAGTCGCTCGCCTTTAACCAATGAGGTCTGGGTTCGATTCCCGGACAATCACATGTGAAATTTGTTCCAACAAAACGAGTTCGGCTGCTTCACAAGGGCTTGTCCAACCTTTGTGAAGTGTTCTAAACCCTATCCTTATCCTAATTCCTTTCCAATTCTGGCCGCTGGGTTTTGACGCAGGGATGCACAAGTGAGAGGCGCGTACTCTGAGATGCTATCTGATGGTCCTCTTGTCGACTCCTCACACGACTTACGGATCACAGACTTTAATATAAAAAGTTAACCGAGGATTACTCCAAACTTACTACGTTCTACCCCAAATTCTTGGCTTGTGAACGTGACGGTGAACGTTGATACAATTGTGACAGAACGCGAAAAAATGTGTTCTCTGGGTCCCATTCCATTCGGTGTCCAACGTATGTCGAGCGCCTTTCATTTCATTTGGGGCTCAATGTGTTCCTTTTCACGCGTTTCATGACAAGTTAAAATTTTGTTGTAGAGCTATTGTTGGAATACGATGGAGATTTCTGAGCATTTCCGAGTTATTGTGTCTAGTCCGTTCGTTCATGTTAAGCGTTTTCTTCATGCCGGAAGTTGTTCCTCAGCGATTGTAATTTCTATGAGATTATCGTCATCTACTCTTTCTATTGTATTGGAGAAGGTTTTTTTGGCACGTAATGTTCGTTCTTCCTTACGTTGCATGTGACAGAAGTAAATTTAAAGGTTTAAATGGTCACTTTACTGTTAGCAATAGCACTAGGTGTAGCGATGTCCGCAGTGCTCGAGGTGATACCTGCCAGCCTTACGGGTTGGTTAACAGCTCTATCCTTTAGCTAGAAATGTGCCCTTGAACTCCCTTGTTTGTGTGATGGCTCGAGTTTTTATAGCCCCCCCCAGTTTAATTGTCTGGTAAGGCGCGAGCCGGCGTACAGGTAACAGTTGGTGCGGATCGGATTCCTGTAATCAGCGTCCTAAGCTTCCGTTAGCTTTCAGAGTCGCCAGCAGCAGATTGAGGAAAGACCATGTACCCTCGTTTTTCACATCCGTAGTGATCTTAATTTTGGAGAGGGTATTATTTAGGTACTGGAGGAAGTCAGCTAAGGTGTGACGGCTGAGAGGCCACACTATAAGTGAATCATCCACACAACGCAGCTAGTGTTGGTTTAAGCGGCGGCGCTCTCAAGAACCTCCACTTCGAAAACTTCAATGAAGAAGTTTGTCATCACAGGAGGGAGAGGGGAGCTCATGACCGCTCTTTACTATCGTTTTTGATACTGGACAAGTGGTTGAGAGGCAGAACTCGCCTTAGTCGGTCCATCCCGTTATCAGCCCGCTGCACGGTGGTGCATTTTCCCGAAATCCTGGCCAAAACCTCAAAAATGAAATCGCGTTTACTGATCTTTTGCAAATACTACGACACACTGTATACTTGGGGGCATCTATTTCTGCCCACTTCGTGTCTCTGGGTCAGTTCCCCTGGCACCAGTAGTCACCTGAACTTACCCTTCGCGGCGTTCGGTAGACCTGCAGTGCGAGAGTAACGTAGAAAGACCGTCTTTATTTGTAAGTGGTGGCCATACAAAGTTGTGAAGAGAAAAGAAGAGAAAGAAGAGTTAAAGACTTGTGCGTATGCCATTATACACCCGTTAACTCACATATTTAATGCATCTTTATGCACTGGAACGTTTCCAGATATTTTCAAAACAGCTAAAATTAAGCCGCTCTTCAAAAAAGGCAACAAAAATGAAATTCAAAATTATCGGCCCATCTCTCTTCTATCAGTTTTTTCAAAAATATTAGAGAGACTTTTTACGTACGAATGGAAACCTTTCTCACTAAACACGACGCGCTTTCAGATTGCCAACATGGATTTAGAAAATCAAAATCAACGGAAACAGCTATATTTTCTTTTCTTAAAGATGTCGCCTCATCATTAGATCAAAACGAGGCACCTATTGGATTATTTTTAGATCTCTCAAAAGCTTTTGACATCATTGATCATGACATTTTACTTTCAAAATTACCTTCATATGGAATCCGTGGTATTGCTCTAGATTGGTTATGTTCGTACCTTAAACAACGATCTCAGAAAGTTGAAATACCTTACTGGAATGATGGAACATTACGTACGCACCTTTCCGACTCTTTGCCCGTTGCATGTGGAGTTCCTCAAGGATCGATTTTAGGCCCTATTCTGTTCCTACTTTACGTAAACGATATGCCCTCGACGATTCGAAACGGAAGAACGGTTCTCTTTGCGGATGATACGAACATCCTTTGCAATAAAGAAACCGTAAATAGTACAATATCAGATGTTTCAAATTGGTTCCGAAATAACAAATTAATAGTAAACGAAAAGAAAACGGTTTTAATGCAGTTTTCCATTTCAAATAAACAATTCTGTGCTCCATTGAAAATGAACAGTGTACCATTGACTCATGTTAATGCAACAAAATTTTTAGGTCTCTCAATTCAGTCAAACCTTAAATGGAACGTCCATTTAAATGAATTGAACACAAAATTAAGTTCATTATGCTACGCGTTCAGAATTCTTGCAAATTCAGTCAGCCTTCATACTGCTCGTTGTGTATACTTCGCGAATGTTCATTCCCGCCTGAGATATGGCATAATATTCTGGGGAAATACATCTTATAGCTCCCAGACTTTTAGATTACAAAAACGAATTGTACGAATAATAACCAAATCCCACCCACGTGATTCATGTAAGCCTCTCTTCATTAATCTAGGAATTCTACCATTACCGTGTCTTTTTATTTACGAATCAGTGGTTTTTGTAAAAAATGACTTGCTCAAGGGCGGGAATATTTTTTCAGAAAATGCCGAAGTCTATTACTATAACACTCGACGTAGAAATCATATTCATCAGGTGACAGTATCAACAGCTCATTACAAAAAATTCACATACAATACATGTACATTATTTTACAACACTTTGCCAGATGACATTAAACGATTAAATTCAATAGAAAAGTTTAAATCCCAAGTGAAATCGTTTCTGCTGCATAACTGTTTCTATACAATTAGAGACTATACTGAGCATCACAAGAAAAGTAACATTAATTTTAACAATGATACATAATGCATTAATTACCATTTGGACTGTATAAATGAGTATAAACAACCTGTAACAACTATTGTAACACAGCTTCCGGGTCAATGACCCCCATCTCGATCAGGTTTTTCGTCCAGTTTCCTGATCCATTGAGCAAATGCTGAGATGGCCCCTTGTTTTGCTTCTGGACATAAATGTAACTTCATTTTCTGTGCACGTCTTCTAGAATTCAGTGGGAAATACAATTATTCAAATTATCGTTTCCACGTTGTCGCGGCAGGAAGTAATAAGAGCCAAAATTTATTGCTTATTTATCCTTGAAAATAGATTTTATTACATGGGAGTTTTTTTGTTTTTTTTCTCCCTTTCAAAATTCAAAATTTATTGCTTATTTATCCTTGAAAATCGATTTTATTACATGGGAGTTTTTGTTTTGTTTTTCTCCCTTTCAAAATTCAAAACTTAAGTAGTATATGATTTAGTGTAGGGATCACAGAATTTTGAAAATGTGCACACAATTCACTTTTCCCCATAGCCCGTCATACGCAGTTTTTAACTGTTTTTTGACGTAAATAAATAAATAAATAAAAATTGGCAGTATGGATTCTCTTCCTGAAGGTTTGTAGAGTATTTTCATGTTTGTTTTATAATACATTAATGCATAATACCGACGTGGGATGAAATATAATGCATGAAATTAATACAATAATTTTAATTACTCATAAGTTCACTTAGGCTGAAAATGACCAATTTCGCGGAATTCAGCGATGTTTCTAATTTCATATACTAGCTGAATATATTCTCTTTTGAATCCAGTTATAAAATCATGCTCCAACTTGCCCCATTAGTAAATACAAAGAATTAACGTTTCGTCAAGCACGCGTGACCGCCGAATATGACTCGAGATCCGTCCTGAGAACGGGAACTGCTTTTACAATGCTGTTTCTGGCTGAAAATTTTGATCCCTTTTACTGAAATAACAAATTTACTCAATATTATAAACAAAAAAGTCAATATTTTTAATTTTTGTAACATGACTATTCACTAATATTACATGAACATAATATTTATGTACATATTACATCTTCTGGACTCGATTACGCACATTGTATTTCATTAAAAATTGTACATAAAGTAATACTTACATAATAAATGTCATCAAAACTCGTCTTAAGGAAGGGTGTGCGCTCTATGAAAGGTCAAATACGTACGTGATATAAAAGAAACTCATCATAACACTTTTAAAAAATAAATCAAAAATACAATGATCGTAAAGTAATATTTGTTTACTTAACTCCTAAGTTGCATACCAACAATTATTCATATTAGATTGTTGTTATAAAATTAGTATTATAAAATTTTTTATGAAATAATACTGCAACTACAGTTTGAATATGGTCAAGAAACTTATTCAAATGCAATTCAAAGAAAATGGTCTGAATGTAGAGCTTTCCAAACAAGATTATGGTAATAGCAATGACAGTAATTCAGCACGACGCTTTTTTGAGAAATCTAAATATTCCTCAGAAATAACTGGGATAGATGAGGGTATAATTAAGAGATTTAGAAAAAGTTTATTGGCAATATCCACTGGATACGCCATTAGCTTTTTTTTGTAGTACGCATTGGATACTGCCAAGAAATATGTTTCCACATGTTCATGGTAATACATGCACAGAATCTATTCACAAAGATACAAGACGAGATAGAGATAGAGAAGGATTCTCGCGAACATGTTCAAGACTGCACCTAATCCAGGAGATGTTTAATCGCCTGTTGAGATCTTCTGTTCCTTTCATTTCCAGCTTGAGGGATGTTCACAAAAGAAAGTTAAAATTCTTGAACAAATATGCTTTCTCATTTGCCTGAGCCAAATATTACCGTAGGGAGAAATGAACCCTACTGAAAAATGTGATCTTCCTTTCCGGTTCTTCGGACACTGTATATGAATTTTCTCTGGCAGAGGGCATGATATTGCATTAATACCATGCTTGTTTATGCCAAACGTTATCAATTAATATGTAAGTAATCCCTACGGTTTTTTAAAATCAATTTTGTGAATTGATATAATTTAACCAAGATTATAAACAAAAATATATATTTATATTTCACAGATTTAAGAAGTGCATTATTCTAGTACTATGTTACCAGCTCCCTTACATTATAAAGATAATCCAAAATAAATGTGGTCGTCGTAGAACACATACTATAGCTCTCAGAGGTTTTGGCCAGGAAATCGCCAAAATGCACCACTGTGCGCTGGAGCAAAGTTCTTTACATATGGCAGTGGCCGTATCATCCACGAGCATCATAGTGAACAAAGACGTGACATCGGACAACGAAGCTTGCGAGAATTGCGGTGTCATATACTCGTTACTTTCTTAGTACATCAACACGGTGGGTGGAATTTCTGACGACCGACATGATGTCGTCCCTCAGAGGTTGTAGTTAGTCGGCCAACCAACGGGTACGTGGGTGGATGGGACAGTCCATTGCGCCCACGATCGGACGCAGTGCATGTCGAGATTCTATATCTTAGAGAGACCCAGAGTCTAGATATAGAGTGGTTACCCGATTTAAACTCATGGTGGGCCTCCGATTCTACGGCCACGGAGTGCCGCAAACTCTTCCCGTACCGATTTACAGTACAAGGCCGTATAGGTTCTATTTTCCAGAAAGTTTTCGTCTTTTGAGTCTTTAGTTGTCATGAGCACCGTGGTGTTGCCTTTGTCGGCAGGTATTGAGAAGAGGAAATCTCGTGTACGAAGTTCGCGCGACGCTACACGTTCCTCGCGCGGCAAATTTCTACGTAACAATTTAGCGTGGGTCACGATGCGAGCCTACTCAGGGGATGCGTTCAGCCTAGTCGGCGGGCAGCATGAAGACTACTTTTTCTTCGCTTGTCACAATATCTGTAGTAGGGACTATAGACCGGGATCCAACAAGAAAATCCGCGTATGATAAGCTCAAAGCTTAAACATTTTTAGAAGTTAGCCAGAGTACTGAGCAACAGGGAAACGCCAAGTATGGCGGGATCTAGGTGTCGGCGTTGCATTGCACAATTTTTCGAATGTGTCGAAAAAGTCAGGCGACTTGGGAATGAGTACACAGCTAATTCTCGTTGTATATTTTTCGTTAGATAGCCAAAGTATGAAAGATGTCGTACCAATGTACCGATTTTGATAACGCCATAACTTCCCGGCTTCTCTAAGTAGGCGCCATACTGATTCAAAGAGGTCCAATTTGGAACTAAGCCATGTACTTACGTATCATAAGTACAAGTATAGCGGTACATTTTTCTGGACCCCTGTAATCTATTTTGATAAATAGATGCAATGCCATTCTGATTAGACGTCATTAAATAGCAACCATACTGAAAAATCTGTTTCTTTCAAAATTTTCATAAAATCATTGGTAAACGCTGGAAAATAATTGTATAATCTTAACAATAAAAAATGGAAGTAAATGGTTGATTTGCAACGTTGTATGACAAAATTAGGGACAATATAATTTATTAAAAGAAATACTATACGGTATTTTTATAGAGCACTTTTTAGATTTATATGTAATGTCTCAGAGTAATCTTGAATATTTTTTGGGTTCGTTATCCAAAATGGTAGGGCTGTCAAAATGTCTTTAACAGAAAAAGGAATGTACTCTTTTGCTTTAATTGTCGCAATTTCCCTTTTTTACGGTGGGATAGATAACGTGCTTTTAAACAAAGAATTAAAGAACATTAGTAGCATTAAGAATACAGGTACAAAATTAAACTCAATTCCTCGACATCCTCTTGATAATTTCATTATTTTAATTTTGATAGAAGCCCAGCAATTTTGTAAAAAGAATCTAGAAAATATTCAATATTAATCCCTGAGATATTACGTATAAAAACACCCAATACCATTAATGCCGTGTTGCTATCCAATTTATTCACAAACATTTATGTCAATGTTCCGTCTAAAATAAGAATACCCTAAAACATATTTATACTTTGTTATATATTCAATTTTCCTTTCTTTGTGCAAATGTACTCCATTCTTGATCTGTTTCTTCTCAATTCCTCTCTCTTATTTGTTTTTGGCTTCATTTCATTAATAATTTTTGCAAATGATAACGAATATTTGTTATGTTAATACGCTCGCTCTCAATGCATAATTGCCACCTTACCCTTGAAGGGAGCACTATATTAATTTTTTGTTCACTACTGATGATGCGTATGAATATTACGTGAAAAGCAGTGCTCCACTGCATGATTTTTTTTAACTTGCACTACATTAATTGACAAAAAAGGGGACCTTAATGTTAAAATATTGATTGTCATAGATTTTCAGATTGTCATAGAAATAATCTGAAAAAATATCAAAAAATATTTTTCCAATAGCATAAATTGTCTTCTAATTTATCATATTTTTTCAGTCGGATAAAATAGTGTTAAGTGTCCGAAAAAAATAAAATTCAGAAAACACGTTTTTGGCTGTAGAGGGGTGTGGGTGGTGGGACGGCGCTAGAAAAAGCTTTCAAAAATATTATTTGTATGTTAAAATTATAATGTAAACCACTCCTACGTCTTTTGATTCAAGGGAACATTTTACCATCTCATCCGGGTCTTGTCCGAGAGTACCCTTTAAGTTAAAAGTAACTTCTTTTCTGCTGCAAAACTGTTTTTATACAATTAGAGACTATACTGACCATCCAAAACAAAATGTTCTTTTTAAGAAAACAATGATTTAGAACAATGAAGTAGCTTGAATTTGCCTGTAACACGTAATGTAATTTGCCTCCTTGATTGATTTTTCGTGTTTCCGGGCGCGTCAACGGCTTTGGTCATTAGTCCCGTTAGTAGAGTGCATGTTTTTTTTCTCGGGAGTTGGCGGTGATCTTCCTCCGCTGGATGACGAGATCCGGCGCCGACCTACCGTCGGCTAGTGGGGTTTCCCCCTAACCAGGACTCTCTCACCAGCGGGGCACCGCCCCAGCCGGGACAAGCTCTAAGCTCCCGACAGGTCTCCCGAAATACGTGGTAGTTTAGTGCCTGTTAGTGTAAGTGTGTGTGTAAGGGGAGAGAATAGGACAGGGAAGAGGAAGGATAGATCGCGCGCGGTCCGTGGCCCGTTTGGTAGGGTACTGCTCCGGCATTCGTCTGGTCTTGATCGGAGAAACCACGGAAAACTACCGATCAGAGCAGCCGGCCGATAGAATTCTCGTCCAGACAGCAACTGAATTCGACCTAGCTGAAAAGCTTGTGTCGAAAATTCTGCCGTCATCAGGACTCGAACCTAGGACCTCCCGGTCAGAGGCACTGCAGTGACATCAGTTGATGCACTGAGCTACCGTTCCCGGTTGCCTCCTTGATTTGCTTCTGGACATAAATGTAGCTTCACTATGAGAGAATGTTTGTTGAGCTCTCCATTTGTTTGTAGGGGTAGTGGAGCCAAGGGTGAGTTACTATTTTGTTAAAAACGTATAAAAAATCAAACGTGCAGTTCGTTTACGGTTGCAAATAAGTTTCTATAATTCAGAAACGAATATGTCTAGTTTTTTTCAATTGCTAATCTTGCACTTTTTTAAATTTTATTATTATTTTTTTAAACTATTTAATCTTTCAACTATTTATAGTTAAAATGTTGGGAAGGGATTCTGGAACCCAAGAAAGCATACGCAGATCATTTCCACCATAATCCACAGTTTTTTACTGTTTTTGACTAAATACACCCTGCGCGAGGCTATTGCTACAACGCCATTTCACGGCGCAATGCTTGTGTTGCATACGCCATGCGTCAGGCTATCGCCAGCCTTGCGACCTGCCTCGTGGGCGCCATTGACACCATCTCTACGCCGAAGCATGAAATGACTTCGCAGCTGATCTATTCAATGCTCCGCCTGTGACGTCAACCACACGTCGCTACAACTGACATCAACCTTATTGTATGTTTTTCTCTGTTTCCCATTGTATTTATATCCGCCGCAATAATATTGGGTATAATGTCATTTCAAATGTGATGCAATTTGAATATCTTCTTTAATTAAAATAATGTAATAAATCCCCTACGGTGTAATTGCAATGCATTATCTTTTCACAAGAGTATATTTTATTCATTTCATTTATTTTCTAACCTTCAGTTAATATCAAATCACCTACGGTGTAATTGCAATGAATTATCTTCTCTTACAGCAGAGTACATTTTATTCATTTTATTCCGTTTTGTAACCTTCACTTAATATTTAATTACACGTCTTAAATTTATCTGCACTTGCTGATTTCCCTGCTAATGGCAACATCTACAATTATTCAATTTCAGGAAAATGCTTGCACATCTATATATATAAAAGAAAGTCGTGTTAGTTACACTATTTATAACTCAAGAACGGCTGTACCGATTTGACAAAGTTGGTGAGCAGGAAGCTTAGGGCCAGGAGACGGACATAGGATACTGTTTATCCCGTTCGACAGCGTTCCTGTGTGAGAACGCACGTTTTCGCGTGATTTCGCATGTTAGCGGTCATTGTTGCCTGTTGTAACCCATTGTTGTAACGCCGCACTGATAACAGAAGGCGATAATGATAGCCGCCTTTCGTTCGCCGTTATCTATATATATATAAAACAAAGTCGTGTTAGTTACACTAATATCAGAGCGTTTTTTTGAAATTCTTCTTTGTTTGAGAGAAAAACACAAATCTGCAATAGCTTTATTATCACGAGTGCAACAAGGATAGTACAGTTTCTCACAGTGAGTGCGACGCGAAAAAAAAGATGGGACCGACTGTTAAGGTGGAACAGAGCTCGCCGGGTCAGCTAGTCTCTATATATAAAAGAAAGTCGTGTTAGTTACACTATTTATAACTCAAGAACAGCTGTACCGATTTGGCTGAAAATTGGTGAGCAGGAAGCTTAGAGCCAGGAGACGGACATAGGATACTGTTTATCCCGTTCGACAGCGTTCCTGTGTGAGAACGCACGTTTTTGCACGTTTTTCGCGTGATTTTGCATGTTAGTGGTCATTGTTGCCTGTTGTAACCCATTTTTGTAACGCCGCACTGATAACAGAAGGCGATAATTATAGCCGCCTTTCGTTTGCCGTTATCTATACTAATATATAGACAGAAGTGCGTTGTCTTCCAGCGCGGTAATCTCTGAATCTACTGAACCAATGCCGATGAAACTTTTGTGCTAGCATCCTTTAAAGGTCTGGAGTACTATAGGCTATGAGTTAGAAACATAAACAGTAATATATTTTCAAAATAATTACTTTTCTGGACATTTTCGCCTAGCCTTACATCACAGATTCAAGAGAGTGTCAATGCCAATAGTTTAGCTGCGCGCCACCAGAAGATGACGTCTGAGATCTACTACTGATTTCATCAGTGTCCAAAATTATTACGAAATTCATTAGAGTTTGAATAAGGTGCAATGTTCCTGTGAGAATATTTGAAAGAATGCCGTAACTGAAGTGGTAAAGAAGGCCAATGTTCATGCATTACTCTTTGTCCGTGCTATATACAAAATGACAAGAAATCATTTGTGAGATTGAAAGTGTTTAATAATTGAGATAGGTTGTGAGAATAAAAAGTACAATAATATACAGTACAGAATGTACAGTAATGTAAAATGTACAATTTATAGATATCGTATATAATATAAACAACGACTTCTTTTACAGAAATTTGTGATAACTGAATTGTTTTACGAAATGAGTGTCACAATTGTCAAAACAAATTGCAAATCCCAAGAGATGGGTAGTCTACTGAAATTTTGAATCGGCTACTCAGAGGGAAGATCGACTTGCTGAAGTACTCACTCGCCCCATTGAAAATAATACTGCAAGAAGGGGGTGAAATGTGAATAATTCTCTAAGTAGTAGGGCAGCTGTTCATTAGGACTCTCAATTTGACTATTTACACAGGTCTTAGGTTCAAAATGGTAAAATAGAAAATGTGTATATGTTCCACATGTGTATATTCCACAAAAATTATATATGTGAGTCTACAAGTATTTTATTTTGTAGTTTAGATTTGTTTATTGCTTTTAGTTATGAAGTGAATGTTTAGAAGCTGGAACTTTAAATAAGAAAAATGGAATTATTTGTGGAAAAGTGAGCGAGGTAATCCGGAAATTTCCAAATGGGGGTCAAGAGAAGACAGCTATCGTGGCGTGGTCGGGCAGAACATGGAAGGGAGTAGGGCGGAGAAGGGATACAATGGAAGAGATAGAGTTAGGTCCCGCCGCAGGGCATGAAAAGATTGAATTCCTCTTCCTGTATAATAATTTACTGTAATAAATGCCCGTGCAACGCCGGGTACTTCAGCTAGTATATATATATATATATATATATATATATATATATATATATATATATATATATATATATATATATTTATAAAAGAAAGTCGTGTTAGTTACACTATTTATAACTCAAGAACGGCTGTACCGATTTGGCTGAAAGTTGGTGAGCAGGAAGCTTAGGGCCAGGAGACGGACATAGGATACTGTTTATCCCGTTCGACAGCTTTCCTGAGTGAGAACGCACGTTTTCGCGTGATTTCGCATGTTAGCGGTCATTGTTGCCTGTTGTAACCCATTGTTGTAACGCCACACTGATAACAGAAGGCGATAATGATAGCCGCCTTTCGTTCGCCGTTGTATCTATCTATCTATCTATCTATATATATATATATATATATATATATATATATATATATATATATATATATATATATAAAAGAAAGTCGTGTTAGTTACACTATTTATAACTCAAGAACGGCTGTACCAATTTGGCTGAAAATTGGTGAGCAGGAAGCTTAGAGCCAGGAGACGGACATAGGATACTGTTTATCCCGTTCGACAGCGTTCCTGTATGAGAACGCACGTTTTCGCGTGATTTCGCATGTTAGCGGTCATTGTTGCCTGTTGTAACCCATTGTTGTAACGCCGCACTGATAACAGAAGGCGATAATGAAAGCCGCCTTTCGTCCGCCGTTATATCTATATATAGTCCTGTTAGTTACACTGTTTATAACTCAAGAACGGCTGTACCGATTTGGTGAGCAGGAAGCTTAGAGCCAGGAGACGGACAACTGTTTATCCCGTTCGACAGCGTTCCTGTGTGAGAACGGACGTTTTTGCACGTTTTCGCGTGATTTCGCACGTTTTCGCGTGATTTCGCATGTTTTTGCGTGATTTCGCACGTTTTCGCGTGATTTCGCGGGTTTTCGTATGTTTGGGCGGAACGGAGTTCTCTGTTAAGGCGGAACAGAGTTCGTCGGGTCAGCTAGTATATATATATATCTATATATATAAAAGAAAGTCGTGTTAGTTACACTATTTATAACTCAAGAACGGCTGTACCGATTTGGCTGAAAATTGGTGAGCAGGGAAGCCCAGAGCCAGGAGACGGACATAGGATACTGTTATTTATCCCGTTCGACAGCGTTCCTGTGTGATAACACGTTTTTGCACGTACGCAGTGCAACAAGGATAATTACCAGTTTCTCACAGTGAGTGCGACGCGAAAAGATGGGACTGGCTGTTAAGGCGGAACAGAGTTCGCCGGGTCAGCTAGTATATATATATAATAGAAAGTCGTGTTAGTTACACTATTTATAACTCAAGAACGACTGTACCGATTTGGTGAGCAGGAAGCTTAGATCCAGGAGACGGACATACGATACCGTTTATCCCGTTCGACAGCATTCCTGTAATAGAACGCATGTTTTTGCACGTACGCAGTGCAACAAGGATAGTACAGTTTCTCACAGTGAGTGCGACGCGAGAAAAAGATGGGACCGGCTGTTCAGGCGGAACAGAGTTCGCCGGGTCAGCTAGTTTATCATAAAATGTGCTGCTCCTTCGAAAGCTTCCTAAAGAAGGTACTTACCTTTTTGGGCTGCTGAATTCACAGGTGATCCGCCTTCAGTCCACAGCTAACTGTGCTGCTCCCTACAAACCGGTTATACAGTTGTTTTATAGTAAAAAATTCCGGTTTCTAAAACAATTTAAAAAATCGCTACAAAATTACGATATTTTTATTTAGCCGTGCATTTTTGCTGCCGAAGCAAAGTTATTACTGAGTATATTAAAAGCGTATAATAAATATTCTTTTAAAAATACGCAACAAATTTAAATCAGGGAAATTACTCACATTTCAATAGACACGTTCAAGATAATTATTGGAGGAAAAACGAAGAATTTTTAACATTTTTCAATTTCGGCTTAATTGTACTCACAGGCAAAACCACTACAAATCTTGTCTCAATGTTTCTTAAGATTGTAACAATTTTATTGTTATAAATCTTTTCGTTTTGCAATTCGTGTGTATCATAACTTTTTCCGTTAGTAGGTATGTTTCTTTCGAAACCTTTGCCTCCTGCGATAGAAGCAGAGATTTCTCTGGTATAATGAAAATAACACAAGTTAACAGTCATTTTGAGGTAATT
>BLKR01008384.1:0-20615 GCA_011170035.1 Teleogryllus occipitalis
AATAATAATAATAATAATAATAATAATAATAATAATAATAATAATAATAATAACTAGTGAAAACCCGTCAAAATTTGACGGTGAGATCTGAGATAAATGTAAAATACTGTGACCAGACTAATGTTCACAATACGTTGCATTGTTTGGATCTTCAGGGTATAACGAAGATGTTCTGTGATGTGAGTTCCCAAAATTTTGAACACGTATGGCCCATGGGCAGGTGGCAATGCAATATCGGTGCCAAATTGCACAAAAGAAAGAGCACTATTATACTGATGGATATTATTTCTAAAGTTTTTTGATGTGTCATCATGTCCTATATACAATTTTTATTTCTTCTGGCATATCGCCTGAAGGTAAACTTATTTTCCCATTTAAGCAACACAGAGTAAATCGTTTGCAGAATTTCTCTCACATGAGAAGTGCAAAGCAGAACAAAACTGACATTTCATAGGCAACGACCCAGCAGAAAACGAAATGACCTCACTATCACGACACTTACGCTGACTTTCTCTTTCCCTGCGTCCAGTTAATGTACGTTTGCGTCTTTTGGGACGCGTGGGCAACGATTCGGAATTCGACATAACCTGTGAACAACTTCACAACTTCAGTACAACCGAGCAAAAAACACTGTTCGAATGTTCTCTACAAAATTCACCACAAATGCAAATACATGCAAACTGTCAACGCCACAATGCAATAATTACACTGAAACAAAACCTTGATGAATTGTAAACAAATCTCAACAATCAAAACAAAACATCAAACAGCGCCACCATGAAGCATCTATCGACTCATATATATATCGATTTTGAAACAGCCACCCTTTGGAAGAAAACAATTGACTATTGATAAGCGTACTATTAAATAAATATTTAATTAATTAATTTACACACTAAATGTTGGTGAATCAACACAAAAAATATCTGATAACACATCTAGGGATCACATTCTTTCATTTAAAGGAAAAAATACTACAATCGGTTCAGTAAAACAAACCCAGACCATGTAAGGAAATGTATTGTTTTAAAATGCATGAGATATGTTCAAATGATTTCCTATATATGTGGAACGATTATTGTATTCGTGAAGTCGGCATTGATTAGCAGGAACAAAGTACAGAGAAGCGGATACGTGCCTTCGCGCACCACTCCCTGAGAGCCGCCAGCGTCATTGTTCCGCAGATCTCGCGGCGCATGTGGCCCCGCGGCGGCCTCGCCGCGTGACCTTTCGCCGCGAGGAAAACAAGAGGCCCTTTGACGCGGCCTCCTCCTGCCGGCGCGGCGCGACCGGCGGCGTGGCGTGCTCTCGCTCACGGGCGCCCCGCGGACGCGGTAGCTCAGCGGCAACATCGGCAGCACCGTCGACCGGCTGAGATGGCACCGTGACAACGCCCATTGCCGTTGGAGCGTCTCGGCCGGGATGTTCTAGGGTTTGGGTTCCGACGGTGGCGCATTTTTACTTTCTCGCTACGGAGTTGAGAGAAAGTTATGTAGTGCTGCGCGAAAAAACTGCAAATATTCGGCAGAAAAAAACTCTTATTACAGAGCTCTTGTAACGGAAAAGGGGATAAATTCAGTTACTAAATTTAGAAAAATATCCCCTATCACGTGGAATAGCCAGAATCCATTTTTTGTGGGTTCTTGATACAGAAAAATCGATTGACGGCAAAACGTCTGTCCGTCTGTGAACAACGCTAGCGGGTAAACATTTCAGCCGATTTTCCCCAAAATTAATATTCCCTAATCGATCTGGCTGTTGTCGCGGCCACTTGAATTTGAAACTGATTTTTTAATTTTAGTTTAAAGTAATTAAATTTGGCAATTAAGTTTGGCGCCCAGAGTCAATATTCACTCACTCCGTAACACACTCAGCAACATGGATACAATATTTTTTGGAAATACACTTTCAGTTTCATACATTATTATTTATTGTTACTATTATTGCTACTAAAACGAAGAATCATTTTTGGATGGTTACTTTCTGTTGTTTCTTTTTATAAATAGTTTATAACATTGTGTTTGCGAGAAAATTGTAATTTAGAAAGAAAAATTATAAGACCTCAATGAAATGATTTCTTAAGTACTGAATGTACTTTAAGGCCCGTGTTCGGGACGAACATTTTTGGAATGAACCAAGTATATGTCGTGATGCAAAAAGGAAGTAGTATACAGTTCTTGAGATATATCATATTCATTTCCCCTTGTGGGCCGTAACGCTTTTCAGTTTCTTACAATGTATGGAATAAATAAGATAAAGACTAAAATCAACACATTTGGATAGTAGCTCTGATAAAGTTCAAACCTCACCCTTCAATGTTTCCCTTTTCCCTTCAAAGCTCTAACGAAAATGAGAGGAAAAGAACAGTATTACTGCCCGTGGATGTAAGTTTGATAATTTTATTAAACGATTTTATTACTAAATGGCTTATAGAACACGACTCAAGCATCTTGCAGACTTACTTTCGTTTGAGACGCCCCTTCATCCAGTTGCAAGCAGAAACGACAGTTTGTCGTCTTCTCTCAGCACGCTGCACATGACGCCTGAGATTGCTTATGAAGTACCTGCCAGCTTTGCTCTTGATCATACCACACACATCACCTCCGTTGTTTCCATCCTAAAATTGGCTTCCCCTTCCTCCCTCGGGCATAACATTCCAGAGACCCTCACGTCGGCCATCCCCACCATTCCTGAACATCCACCCCTATCTCCACCACTCCATCGTCACTCTTGCCACATTGCAACGTCTCTATCCATCACCTCGCTGTCCTCAGCACCTAGCAGCTTATTCCATCACCCAAGTTTCTTCTGTCCAACACCTGTCGTTCTTTGTCTTTCTACCATATCCTGACACAGTAGCATTCACCTTCCACCATTGATTACTTTCTCACTGGCTTACGTGGCTCAGGGCATCAATTAATGTCACTGTCATGCCTCTGATCGGGAGGTTCTAGGGTGCCATTCCTGACGGTTGCCGGAAGATTTTCGACACTACCTATGTAGCTAGGGAGAGTTTGTCTGCTCTCTGGAAGAGAATTCTAGCGGCCGACTGCTCTGATCGGTAGTTTTCCGTGGTTTCTACGATCAACACCAACCGAATGCCCGAGTAGTACTCTAACAAACGGGCAACGGACCACGCTCAATGTATCCTTCCTCTTCCTTATCCTTTCCTTTCCCTTACTTACACACACCCACACACTTACATGCACTACACTTCCACACAAACCGGGAGACCAGTCAGGAGGTTCGCGTTTGTCCCGGCTAGGGCGGTGGTCTCCTAGTTGTAGATACTGGTGGAGGAAAATCCCGCAAGCTGACGTCGTCGCCGGATCTCGCCATTCCGCGGGAAAACATCACCGCCACCTTAGCGATAAAAAACATGCACTACACTAACTGGAATAATTACCCTAGCAGTTGAAACTCCCGGAGTAACAAATCAATCAATCGATTATTTCCTTCGTCCATTTTCATTTCTTTGTCCTTTTCATTCACCTCCCTTCCCCTCATTCCCACCATATGTACCTTTGCACCCCATTTCCCTCCTCTCTGTTCCTCCCCGTGTTCGGTGGTTGCTGCCCCTCCGTGTGCGGCACATGTGGCGCCGTAAACACCCGCACGCGTCCCCAGCTATAAATAGGCGGAATCCGCCTTGTTCCACGATTAACCCGACGCCTATGCGGCGAGGTCGATCGCGCACGTGCCGGCGCCTGCCGTGAATCACCTGCCTCCGCCCCTGCGCCGGAGGGTAGCGCCCAGCCCCAGCTCTGCTCGCCAATCGGAGGGCGCTGGAGTGAGCGAGTGAGTGGTTTGAAGGCATTCGGTTGTCCGGATGGCGCCGCGTCCAGGGCACTGATACCGACGTTTGATCTCCATAGCGCTGTCTTCCTCAGGGGTGGCGGGCGCGGTGGTACAGTGCAGTGCCTCTGACTGGAATGTCCTAAGTTCGAGTCCCGACGGTGGAAATATTTTTGACATTGGTTATATAGGTGGAAATCAACCGCTGTCTGGAGGAGACTTCTAGCGGCCAGCTGCTCTGATCGGTAGATTTTCGTGGTTTCTGGGATCAATACCTGTTGAATGCCTGAGCAGTACATTAACATACGGAGTGCGGACCGCGCGCGATTTTTCCTTTCTCTTCCTTGTCCTATCCTCATCCCTTACTTATACACACTATACTTACATGTACTACACTTTCCACACATGACGGGAGACCGGTCAGAGTTAGAGTTTGTCCGGCTGGAGCGGTGCCCCACTGATGTGAAAAAAACCGCTAACCGATGGGAGATCAGCGCCGGATCTCACCATCTGGAGAAGATCTTCGCTACCTCACGAGGAAAGAACGTGCCCTACACTTACAGGACTAATGACCTTAGCAGTTGAGGTGCTCGGAATCACTAATCAACCAATTTAGGGCTGGAGCACTTCAGCCCTGAAGGAGACCATGATATGACGGTCGAACATCGGCTTCATTGCCTCGACGCAGCGTCACTCGAACAGTCGAGAGTACTCAGATCGCGCAAGCCTACGATTGATTGCGAATGAGTACTTTGTAATTTTGTTTTTTTGGAGCGCGTCAACCAGTTCCTTTAATCCCGTAATTGAAGTGCAATTTATATTCCGACAGAAGGCGGAGTTCTTCCCCGATGGAAGTGAGATTCGGCGTTGACGAATATTGGCTTGTCGTGATTTCCTTCTTTAGATATCTCTTCCAGTAGGGCACCGACCCAGACTGAACATCCTCTAAGCCTCCGAAATGTGTGCTTGTAAGAGTAAGTGTATGTAAGAGGAGTGGAGGAAACAGGAAAAAGGAAGGAAAGATCGCACGCGGTTCGTGGCACGTTTGTTAGGAAACTGCTTCGTCATTCGCCTAGTGTCGATCGCATGGCGTTCGAGCACTATAACGTAGCTTGTGTAGAAAGTCTGTCACCGCGGGGACTGGAACCCCAGGACCTACCGCTCTGATTCGCTGCAGTGGGAACAGCTGTAGCACAGATCCATGTCATCTGGCGTGTGGTTTCTTAACGACAACGATAAGACAGAGTCATTTCTAATGTTCAGGAAGACTCAGCGATATCGAAACAAATCACACGACCACACATGACGAAAAGCCAGTCGGGAGATTAGAGCTTGTCATGGCTGGTGGCGGTGGCCCGCTGCGGGAGACACCTGGAGGCAGAAAAATCCGCAAGCCGACATGTAGATCGGTGCCGGATCTCAGGTATAGCGGGGAAGCAACCTCGCCACAATGCACTACAGCTAAGGAACTAATGATCTCGGTTGTAGACGCGGTCACTATCAATAAATACTCAATCACTTCGAACAAATGAGGCGAATTGTCGTGAAAGAATTATTTATTTGTGGTGTGAGATTTGTCTTTAAACCTTCACCCGTTTGTCATAAAATGCCTAATCCGCCTTTAACGTAAGAATGAATTAGATGAACGTTTGGAATTATTAAATAATTTTCAAGCCATGCAGTAAACAAGTTATAAATGAATACTTAACCCTTACCGTACATTTTACCTACACTAAATACTCGTATAATACTATTATTAGCTTGCAAGAAACATATTTTCCGCGCGTAAACCTTCGAATATAAAGCTACATTCTAATGTAACTATTTCTGTTCCAAATTCACCTCAGTGAAAACTCATATGTCAGATTTTTCTAGTCATGGAATTTCTTACTTGCCTGTAAGATTGAGATTCTTTTTGACATCTGCTAACAAGAGCAGCTCGGATAAATTCTTATGTAGGCTTACCAAACTTTGCCCCATTCGCCATGAATCGGGTGTCATTAGATCGGGTGTCAAGTACTATAATCTGCAACTACATAATTTTCTCCTCTTCCTGGAGCTTCTTCTTTCTTTCTGTTATTATTTATTATTATTATTATTATTATTATTATTATTATTATTGTTATTAATTTTTCACTCTCTGCACTATGTGCAGGAACATTCACCTGACCATTGCTGGTATAGGTTCGGTTGATCTCGCAGAGACAAAACACGGACGAATATTACTCTCTAGATATTTCAATCAATAGTGTGCCAATCAGCAGTTTATCCCAGGAATTGTCTTACCATTCTGCAGTTGTCCAGTATTACTGCTTTCTGCATTTGCTCTATGCATGAAAATGGTAATTTCAACCCTTGAATTGCATGCACTGTGTGTTTTGGGATTAATCCTGTGGTGGGCATGATTATTAAAACTCAAGTTTTGCTTTTCTGTTTTTGCTCGCGAATAGGCTGTCTTGGACCACGCATACATGCACTTGCACGGGCTCAGTACCATTTTAACACGTTGTAAATCTTGCATGTAACTAATCAAGGGAATCAGCGATAGGCTGAATCCGATTTTTATACCCCAGGGTTGTTAGTCCAGGGGGATGGAAGATGCAATGAAGATGATAATGAAGGATGAATGGACGGGACACACAAACAGACATACACAAACCAACCCATGCCCAAGGCGGGACTCTAACTCGCGATTCATCTGTCCGAGATCGCTACGGCACTACTTCCTTAGCAATCTCCGATATCCGAGGCATTATTATTATTATTATTATTATTATTATTATTATTATTATTATTATTATTATTATTATTATTATTATTATTATTAATTTATTTTTTTCAGTTTTTTGGTACATGTTTGAGGAGTCATACAGATATTTCTATCAAAGCATGATTTCCGTAGTACATCACTTTTAACAAAAATATATTTATATATTATTATTATTATTATTATTATTATTATTATTATTATCATTATTATTATTATTGTTGTTATTATTATTATTATTATTATTATTATTATTATTATTATTATTATATTTTATGAGGATAGCTTGGATTTCAAATTACGTCACGTGGTGACGGTGCGTCGCAGACGGCAGCCAGCCTTCGCCGTGGCGTCGTTTGCGCTGAATGCAGAGCCGCCGCCGTCGTTAACGGCGCCCCGTCGCGACGCCACGATTCCGCTCACACGTGCGACGCGTGCGGATGCAGCGGAACGAGCGGGCCGGGACGGGAGGTGCGGGCGGGGTGAAATGGAGTGGGGCGGGAGGAATGGGCTGGGCGAAGCGAAAGGGGGAGGGACGGGACACGGCGGGAATGTGCGGGCGGAGCAAAATGAGGGGGGCTGGAGAAGTGGGCTGGGCGAAGCGAAAAAGGACGGGTTGGGGCAGGCGGGGAGGTGCGGACGCAGCGAGGGGAGGGGAGCGGAACGGGGTGGGTGGAGAGAGAAGGGGCGGGGATGGGAGGAGCGGGGTCGGCGAAGCGAAAGGGAGCGGGACAGAGCAGGGCGGGCTGGAGTGGCCGGGGCGGGATGAGAGGAGTCCAAGGAGGTGGGCGGAGAGGTGATGGCCTCTTGAAAGAAGAAGAGGGGAGGAAGGGGATGAGAGAAGGGCTGGGAAGAGAGCGGGCGGACATTTGCTTACGCGAATATGAATGGAACATGTTTGGCAGTCTGGTGGCTTTGTGGATGTGTTGTTGACGTCACATTCAGATCTGTGGTGTCAACGTACTAATATAAACACGAATTTATGTCCGTGATGAAGATGTGAATATTCATTGTGTCGCATTACGTATTTAGTTGTTAATGCACATTTTCTATTTGTAAGTAATACATTTTTAATGGGAATTAATACCTGACGAATACATTTAGTACAGGCTTTAATTTATTGTAAGTAATGGTAACGCCTTGTAGATCGACAATTTTGTCATATGAAAAATTTATTTTTGTTGTAATTCTAGTAGTTTATTGTAAGCAAATTTATAATAATTAAAAGAAGTATATTCTGTAGCGTCATTTCATCGTATTTGATTGTCACATTGTCAGTGATGACTTCGTTGGAGTATTTCTTTTAAAAAATTGAAGTTTGTGCTATTAAATTTTAGTTCTTTTAAAAGGTGTATTGCAGGGTGTATACATAAAATATTGCATCCTGACTAAAAGTGAATATTTCAAAACTCTTTATTCTGCCGATTTTTGACAAAGGTCCTTTTATAATAATAATGATTTTGTTTATAAAGAATGTTTCAGCAAAATTAAAATTAAATTCATAAGGTGAAAAAATAATTATAATGCTAATAAAACGGTGAAAAAATAATTATAATACTAATAAAACGGTGAAAAAATAATTATAATGCTCATGACGTAAGATGTTACGAGTAGAATATATAAATGCTACATTGCAACAGTGTTATTTTTGTTGTAAAAGGTATCGTATTTAAAATTCATTTTATACCCGCATAAGCATCGTTCATTAGTCATAACACCGTATGTACGCCTGAGCAGATGCCTCATTTAGGAGGATTCGGTCGAGATGTAGTATTCCGCTGTAGGAATGGTGTCAGAAGGTGGCCCTAGTGTTACGGAACCCAGTCCGATGCCGATGGTGTAGCCAAGTGCTTGCTGACTTGCACTGAGCCATCGGAGCTTCAATGTCAACGGTGGGGAAAATTACAGCAGCAATACGAATGCCGTGGCAGTGCCAGCTGTCTCGTTCTGGCGTTGCGTCATTCTCGCAGCGGCATGAATGGAGAATGCTCCTCAATGGAGGCGGTTGGTGATGCAGCAAGAGTGGACTCTTTGTTTCATTGGAAACTGTCAGCGTACAAAGTACGAATTTTCTCTCTCCAGTCAGATTGAGATTATTTTTTGCCATTACGTTCAGTTTATTTTCAGTGCGTAGAGTAACCAAAGATAAAGTATTATTTTTATAACCATTTATATGAAATATAAATATTATATATAATATAAATTATATTAAAATTTATATTAAATATCCAAACTGATGCTAAATTAGGAATCAGGTAGTGTTTATTTAATATTGCACAATATACAACGTGCTTCAGTAACTACAGACGCTGGATGGAAATGGAGGAGCATTAAATTGCATTTTAAATTTCCATTTTTGAAACGGATCTTCTTATCCATGATACTGCATTAGGCTCGCGCCGGTTCATCTTCATAACATAATAATCAATGTGTCTGTACTCGAAGTAATCTGCAGAATGTACAAACGTACTCCGTTCCCATCAGTTCACAAAACCAAATAAGTCAATAAGCGATAGAATATATAGCGAGTTGGGAGGTTTACTGTAAGTGAAGAGCGATGAAACAAATGGTCATTGACCAGGTCTCTCCATGGCTATCGCTCAGGCACACACAGGCATACGAGCTGCCATTGAGTTCAAGCGCGAGCCTTTGTCCTAAATGTGCCTTCATTAAGCGACTACACAACGTGATTAGCTCGAAGTTTTTATCAAAACCTTCACTATTGCCCGTGCTCCTTAATCTTCAGTGTAGGTCGCAATGCTGAATACCCACGTATCAAATCTAGATATACAAAACACCGATTCATACCACCGTAATTCCCCAAAACTGTCAATTGAACTTAAAACTGAGACAGTTTTCAACTTTGCATCATTTAATTTAGCACAATGTTTACGTTCTTCCGAGTAATACAAAACACTGCTGAGGGACGGTCATTCCGAAAAAGCTAAAAGCTGTTTACTGTATAATTAACCTCCTCGAAGGACAAAACTGGTCGTATGAGAAGAAATAAATTTAGAAAAGTCTTCATCGATTCTGAAAGAGTAGGAATGCTACCACTCTCCGTCCATTGCGGTGCGCGTTTTGCAAATAGCTCACTCAGGCGTGAAGGCGATGAATACAAAGTTTCTCTCTAGTTTTCTTAGTCCTAGTTACCGGATAATGTACACTAGAAAATTGACATTTCTAGTTAACAATTTTTTCTACTTGTTTCATTTGCAGGATGCTCGGTACAATCTCCTTCACCTGGTTCTTGGTGTCTGTGCCTTGGTACCTCTTGCCACCTATGACTGCCTTAATGCAATTATAGAAATGAATTTGAACAGAGAGGCTGAATGTTCATTTTAAACGAGATATAATTTGCTCTTTGAGATTTGCAGAACTCTAAGTGGGAGAATATTTCAGTGCAATGTCTCCAAAAATAATTTATAACAAAAAGTCTCCATACAAACGCTCCTGGGATGGCAGAAGTGTTGGCACTGCAATTTTCGTGCTCCGCGGTTGGTCGCACGCAGGGAGGGAAAGCGAGAGATATGGAGAGTGGTGATTGGAGGAAGGGACCCTAGCAAAGCCTTGAATCCAACTCGTTGAGCTGGTCTGCCGAAGGTGGTAGCTGAAGGTGGCGCCTGGAAACAGTGCCTTGTGCTGGCGCCCCGCCGATCCGCGTGCCTACACGACGAACAAAGCACTCACGACTTGCGCTTGCTCTGTCAATACATAGCACCTCGTGAAGGACATATTCTACAGTACTACTCTGCAATCCCGAAATGGGTTAGCAACGCATTGAACGCAAATGGGTTAGCTACGTAAGAAACTGGTGGAATCGAACACAACCCCCTAGTATCATAATGAAATATGAAGAAATGTACTATTTTGTGAGTGATGTATTATATTTGTTTTCAAAACATTCGCAAAAGC
Organism: Teleogryllus occipitalis; assembly: GCA_011170035.1. Lineage (NCBI taxonomy): Eukaryota > Metazoa > Arthropoda > Insecta > Orthoptera > Gryllidae > Teleogryllus > Teleogryllus occipitalis. The sequence continues at coordinate 10,478 of BLKR01008384.1, forward strand.
ACAACGCTCTCCACTTCTGTTTTCATTAATTTAATTGTCAGTCCCAAGATAAGGTTTTCATTTTCCATATCATGGAAATGATTTTGCGAGGGGAATATGTACTATGTTAGTCGAAGTTCTATTATCTTATCGCGACCTTATCATTTTATTATTATTTGCTCTACAGGAATCAGTAATAGTATTGTTTCGCCACCTGTGACTGGCGTAATGCAATTTTAGAAATGAATTTGAACAGAAAGGCTGAATGTTCATTTTAAACGAGATATAATTTGCTCTTTGAGATTCGCAGAACTCTGAGCGGGAGAGTATTTCAATGCAATGTCTGCAAAAGTAATTTATAACAAAAAGTCTGAAACTTTTATTCCCGTTCAGTACTAATAACGAAATATCATTGTCACTTCTATGTTTTCGTAACTAAAAATAATGACATATTTTTGTGTCCAAAAACGTTATTTCGGATTCTTTTTTAAATTTATATTCCTGCTCCTTCATTATACAAATTTTGCAATTATGTTGTAAAATACGCAAAATTTTAATGCGTAGAGGCAAGTGGAAAGCAAAATATGTTTTTTAATGAACTGCTTCATTGGAACTAAAGAAGCCAAGGATTTGAGATAACTGGTGTACTCCTAAACGAAATTGTTGGAAGGATAATGAAGACCAGTAACCATCTGACACTTATTTTGACTCTTGCTGCATTGCTTTAAGTTACTTTTCAATTAAATAATACATTTTATACGTATGTATAAGTATATTTATATTTATGTTATATGTATATTTTATTTGTAAATGTATTAAAAATATTGCAGAGAAATTGTTCCCGTAACATCTACACTTTATAATTGAAAGTAAAATAATAAGAAACTCCACAATTAAATCATTTGTCAACATTTTGGCTTGTTTATTAGTAATTTCAAATATTGAGCGTTGCGTCGAGTTGTCTCAATGCAAAGAAATAAAAGATGTATAAAAATGTTATAATATATAAATAATAAGATCTCCCAAAATTCACGTGCCTTTTGAATTTGCCAGTCTGACGTGAAGCCTGCAAATTTATTAGATCGGCTGCCACACGTAACCACGCGCGCGATCACAAAAGCAATTAAATTGCCGTCGTCCGCCGCGGGTAGCCGGGCACCTCTCGTCCCGCGCAGCACGCCCTGCTCAAGTACCCCGCAGCGCTGCGCGGCGCCATCAAATGTTTGACGCCAGCAGCGCCGGGACGTGCTTCGAGGCACGCGCCTCCGGGAGCGCTGCCTGCTCGTGCCCGCTCGTGCTCCACGGCTCCCCGCCGCAGCGCCGACGCCGGAAGCCCTCGCCGCTTAAGGGAGACGCGCGTCAACGCCGGTCCGCCCCGCACCGCTGCTCCACGCAGCGCTCCGCGCCTCGCTGTGCGCTCCGCGACCCGCTCCGCGACCCGCTCCGCGTCCCGCTCCGCGACCCGCTCCGCGTCCCGCTCCGCGTCCCGCTCCGCGTCCCGCTCCCCGCCTCACGCCCCGCTCCGCGCCCTGATCCAAGCCCCGCTCCGCGTCCCGCTCCACGACCCGCTTCACGCCTCGCTCCGCTCCCCGCTCCGCGCCTCGCTCTGCACCCCGCTCCACGCCTCGCTCTGCACCCCGCTCCGCGCCTCGCGCCCCGCTCCGCGCCTCGCGCCCCGCTCCGCGCCTCGCGCCCCACTCCGCGCCTCGCTCTGTGCCTCGCTCCGCGTCCCGCTCCCCGCTCCGCTCCGCGCCCTGCTCCACGCCCCGCTCCGCGCCCCGCTCCGCTCCCCGCTCCGCGCCCTGATCCAAGCCCCGCTCCGCGTCCCGCTCCGCGACCCGCTTCACGCCTCGCTCCGCTCCCCGCTCCCCGCTCTCCGCCTCGCTCTGCACCCCGCTCCGCGCCTCGCGCCCCACTCCGCGCCTCGCTCTGTGCCTCGCTCCGCGTCTCGCGCTCCGCTCTACACCCTGCTCCACTCCCCGCTCCGCGCCCCGCTCCGCGCCTCGCTGTGCACCTGCTCCACTCCCCGCTGTGCACCTCGCGCCCTGCTCCGCGCCTCGCGCCCCGCTCCGTGCCCTTCTCCACTCCTTGCTTCTCCGCGACCCGCTTCACGCCTCACTCCGCTCCCCTCTCCGCGCCTCGCGCCCCGCTCCGCGCCTCACTCTGTCCCTCGAATAGTAGACAGAATGGTTGCGTTAAAATTACTCCAGTAAGATAAGAGCCCAAATTGAGCGACTCGCTCTTCTCTTCGTGTTCAGCTGCTGTTATAAATGCAATTAATTGAACACGCGCCTTCACTAAATTGTTATATTTTAATTTTTCACACCAATATAATTATTTTTCCTCGTGTTTTTTGGCACGTGTGTTTAGAGCGAATCCAGGAAATCCTTTTGGTTCGGGTAATGTCAGTTTGGATATTGTAAATATTTTTCAGACACTATTTTTTCAAATGTTAGCTTGATTTTTTAATGTATATGTGTTATGGGAATAGTCATCTAAATGTATTACAATCAATGTATGGTAATTGTTATGAATAAATCGAGTAAAATTGGGTTTGAAGGTCATGCAGCCCTAATTCGCCTATGTCATCACTTGAGTTAAAGAAATCAAATTTTAATATATAGCGCGCCAGGAAAGCCTCTCCCCAGGCACCTTGCTGGTAAGAGTGCTTGCCACAGAAATTAGGTTGGTAGGCCGAGCTGCAGATTGAAACAGTATATTGCGTACTCACTACAATCACAATAGATGCTGGAAGTGTTTCCTTCACTTTTTTTTCGCAGTGATCTGGTTGCTACCAACATAGAATAAATGCAGATTTTAATAGGAGGCCCTCATAGGAGACTTTCCTGGCGCACTGTCCTTTTAACTTAGCAATGGACTTGTCTTCTTCGTGAGCGTCTGTGGAAAGCTGCGCTCGGCTCGGGCGTGGGTTTGATTGATTGATTTATTGATGTTTCCGGGCGCGTCAACTGCTATGGTCATTATTCCCGATAGTGTAGTGCATGTTCTTTTCTCGGGAGATGGCGGTGATCTTCCCCCGCTGGATGGCGAGATCCGGCGCCGACCTACCGTCGGCTAGTGGGGTTACCCCCTAACCAGGACTCTCCCACCAGCAGGGCACCGCCCCAGCCGGGACAAGCTCTAAGCTCCCGACCGGTCTCCCGAAATATGTGGTAGTGTAGTGCATGTTAGTGTAAGTGTGTGTGTGTAAGGGGAGAGGATAGGACAAGGAAGAGGAAGGACAGATCGCGCGCGGTCCGTGGCCCGTTTGGTAGGGAACTGCTCCGGCATTCGCCTGGGGTTGATCGGAGAAAGCACGGAAAACTACCGATCAGAGCAGCCGGCCGCTAGAATTCTCCTCCAGACAGCAGCTGAATTCGACCTAGCTGAAAAGCTAGTGTCGAAAATCCTGCCGCCGTCAGGACTCGAGCCTAGGACCTCCCGGTTAGAGGCGCTGCAGTGACATCAGTTGATGCACTGAGCTACCGCTACCGGTTCGGGCGTGGGCGTGCCGCAGGGTCCGCTCACCGGGCGCGCGCCCGCTCTTCCGTTTGCGCAGGCATCATCGGCGTGTGCTGGCTGGCCGGGTCGCTGGTGGGCTTCCTGCCGCTCTTCGGGTGGCACGAGCCGGCGCAAGGCGTGTGCCTCTTCACCAAAGTCATGGACTACAACTACCTCGTGTTCCTCTACTTCGCCACCATCGTGTTCCCCGCCCTGCTGCTGGCCTGCTTCTACGTGCACATCTACCGCGTCGTGCTGAAGCAGGTGAGCCCGCCGGCCGGCCGGGCGTGCGGAGGGGGCGTGGCCAGCGCTCTCTGCTTGCAGGTTTGCCGGAGCTTGCGAGCGCTTGCACACGCTGCGCCCGTGGCGATGGCTGCCAGGGGGTGTCGCTGGGTCTTTGCGATTGATTGCTGGGGGTGTGATGTGATGTATGTTTATTTGGCATTACGAGTGGATCCAGGGAGACGTTTGGTGACTACAAAAGTTGTATCGGAAAATGTTTCATCTGCATGATCAATGACAGTATCATTCGAGCGATGTATCAATATTGAATGAACATAAACAAAAATACATTGAAACAATTTTGCAATTGCATGTGGTAAATTGTATCGAATGGCAAAAGTTATTTCTCTCTTGGATTTTACTTCTCTCTTGGATCCACTCCTGATGTACGCATTGGAATTTTGAATTCTCCGTGATTCATTGCGATTGCTGTAATCATGGGGATCTTGTCCATGCATGTCGGAAGTTGGAGAAACTCTCATAAAAAAGCTTTCTCTCAAAGTAAGCCATTTGATTTTACATAACCGAATGAGTATTCGAAGACTGACATTTTAGAATAACAATTATTATTATTATTATTATTATTATTATTATTATTATTATTATTATTATTGTATAAATGATTGTTAAACTTCATACTAAGTAGCGATGGAATCGCAAAGGTGGTTCAACGTTGCGAAATAAGAAACGTATTCCCACATATTTGTTGAGTTCCAACTTTGAACAGGAAGTGAAATGCATTTAAATAATTATAATAATAATAACAATATAATTAATCAGTATTATGTAAGGACCATACTGTTGTATGAAATATTTATTGAAATATTAATATTCCACTATCAATCTTGAGTTAACAAAAGCTCTATAGAATCTCATTCGGCAAGTTTTATCGAGGGCATATCAATACATGGCTGTTGACAGAGTCACATAAACTTTTGTTTTGAATGTATCCCTTTCATTTTAATCATAAGAATTAAACTCTGCAGAAAGAGAGCATTTCCCCACCTTGCGCGTGCATGGCAGTGAATGTGGCACCTTGGGATTGCATGCGATCGCTGTGGTCTAGCGCCAACGCTTGCGACTTCCGCGCCTCCCTCGGCGTTGCTTTGCGCTAGAGGGGATAGTGGCGAGCATAATCGAATTGCTTTGGACGTTAAATGTTTGCCTATTGCATGTTAACTATTCATGACAATCGAATGACGAGTCGAGTCTCCATGAGACCCAGGGAAGAACGTACACCCGTAATCTCAGATTACCTGTCCCCAACCTAATCTCTCGCGATTGATCATTCGTGTCCATGAATTAATGGTGGTGATTCGGTCTAGTGATTCGGTCTAGCTCGCCACTAACGTCGGGCCGCCTGCCAGTGCTCTGGTCCACGCGTGACCGCTTGTAATTTAGGGATGGCAACGGTATAATTTTTCGAAATACTAGTTTGATATATTAATACATTGGTATATTTAAACATAACTTGCGTATGATGTCGTGTATCGAACTAATTTCACAGTATTTAAGTAAGTACATTTTGCAGTATTGAAGTAAAGGAATTATTATTGCCCAGATTTAACATACTTCTTCAAATAAATTTCATGTCATTAATACATTTCATTGCTCTGACCCTTTCGACATCCTGGTTTTTAGTTTCGAACTTCAGTGTCAAACTCGCAACTGACTTTTTTATACAATTTATAGACTTAAAATTTGTGACGTTCAAGTTGTTTCATTTCTGTCTCACTTTTTTTGCACATTTTAATTAAAACAGATACCTGCGTCGACATACCCACATTTTATTTTATACAGCAGACAGCTTTAGGACCTTCAGTTTACTGCAATATGGATATATCCGTATTTTGAAAATTGTTGCCATCCCTAATTGTAGCCAGCCGCTGGTGACCTACGTGGCCTGCATGATGTCAATGCTACCAACCGCTGCTCTCTCAATTCGTTGCATCGTCTCATCGCAGTTATGTTTTTATTCTCGCAACATTTCTTGTCAAGTTGTTAAACGAAATGCAAGTACACGAACGTCTTATACAAATACACGAACAAAAGTGAATTTAATCCCAGGAACGAAATAGGTTAAATTCTATAAAGTTTGTTGCTATTCGAAATCGTTCTTTCTGAGCTAGATTAAGAACGGATTGTCTTCATTCGCTTGTCAGACGCAGTAGTTTTTGTTCTCTTAGATTAGAATTCGGTAGTGTAGATTCGGTATGAGGTAATGTATAAAATAATTGTGAGACAATGATGTAAAACTGTTTCATCCTCATTTCAGCTATTCGTAGATTAGCGCATGTTTCGCATTGCCTGCTTAATGTGTGCGGAACTTTTTGTCGAATCAACCTTCATTGTGGAGGTTGTCGCAAGGCTGCTTGAGCAACTTGGGATTGTCAATGTAGTAAGTTAAAAAATTGTTTTTTCATTCCTACATAAGTTGTTTCAAACGATAAGACTGACATGTTTGTCGAATGTAATGCGAATATTTCTTTCGTATCGTATAATTATTTTCATTTTTACTGCTCTTAAAACTTAATTCCAATATAAATAAATTAGTATATATTGTGTCATCGGTGTCACAGAATGATAATGATAAAAATATGTTTAATAATGAAAATTATTATTGAAGATTGATCGCCTGGCATGTAACATGATAATTTTGTTATATTTTTTACAATTGCTGATTTTAAGATATTATTGTATTTTTCTTGATGTAGAATTTACTCGTTAAAGTAGATAATTTAAATATGTGTTTTGGTTACTGATTACACAATGTGCACTCAAGAAGGCTAGAATATTTATCTCTGTGCTACCTATTTCTTCGATACTCAATTCAACCTTCAAGTACTTGACTGACGCTGGCATCGAATTAAGGTAGATTCAGAATGGTGTCTGATGAACGTATATAATGAAACAGAATGAACTGGAACGGGATGCGATATATTGACTAAGCGTCTGAATGTAACGCTATTCTTCCACAAACTGCGATCCGGAAGACGCTGGAACTGCTTTATTGCTGCTGATGGAGAGAAATCTGAAATGCATTTTCAGCCAATATCTTTATCATCATCATTGGTTATCAAAATCATCGTCAATGATCTTGTGGGGGGGGGGAGTTTGGATGACCGCTCGTGGCGAAGTAGAGCAAGGTTCCTGGGCAGCGCTAGCCATTGTTTGCGGCAACAGCAGTTCCTCTCCGGTAAAATTCAAGCAATACTGTTGAAAAATATAAAAATAATATTATTGATAATTAGAGTTTTAAGTAAGGTGCATGCAATTTACAATGTTTTGGTTAAAGTTTCAATTCTTCAGATTCGGTATAATTGACGAGTTGATATTTTTTTGCTGTGTTTGAATTGCTATGTTTATGTCCTCAATAACGAAATAAGAGATTTAATACAATCCTATCGAATGTGACAATCCGAAGAGGCCTGTTTGCACGTTTTAGCATAGTTCGGATACAGGGAATTGCTTGCTATACCTTGAAGCGACATCTACATCATTGCGGGTGAAAATTTCAGCATTTCGGCAAGCATGTAGTTTCTTTCATGGTTATTGATAGCAGTTCGATTGTATTGAATAAAGAGACTTGAAGGGGCTGTTTGTTTGAATGCACGTACGTAGTGAACTAGAGCCGCGCTACAAGTGTGCTTTGGCTATCCCTTCGGGCGAGGGAAGAGTGGCGTGACATGATGAAGCGGTACCGTTCTTACCGATACGAAATCGACCACATTGAATAAACAGACTTAAAGAGGCCTGACTGAATGAATAGTGGAGTAGAAAAGGGACTGAGGCGGTCTGCATGGAGAACTTTGGCTACGCCTTGGGATGAGGGATGTGTGGGGTGTCATGGGACGATGCGATGTCGTTCTTATTTAAACAAATCGGTTCATATCGAATAAACAGACTTGAAGAGGCTTAAATGGACGAATGCACGGTCATAGAGAAGTAGAACCGGGATGATCTAGGCTGCAGAGAGCGCTTTTGCTACGTCTTGGGACGAGGGATGTGTGGGGTGAAAAGGCGAAGCCATACCATTCTTATTGATACGAATCCGAACAGATTAAAGGAACGGACTTGAAGATGCCTGATTGGATGAATGCACGTTCAAAGAGGAGTAGACCAGGGCTTAGTCTTACTGCAGGGAGTGCTTCGCCCTCGGGGAGAGGTATGTGGTGTGACATGGCGATACGATACTGTTCTTATAGGTACGAATCTGATCGCATTGAATAAATAGACTTGAAGTCCTGATTGGATGAATGCACGTTTGTTGCGGAGTATAATCGGTCCTATCCAGGCTGCAAGGAGCGCTTTGACTAAGTCTTGGGGCGAGGGATGTGTGACGTGATATGGCAACGCAATACTGTTCTTATTGATACGAATTCTTAGTGCTGAATGAACTGAATGAAGTGATGGGATCTGGTTTGATGAATGCACGTTCATAGTGGAGTAGATCGGGCTGATCCGGGCTGCAGGGGGTGCTTTGGCGAGGGATATGTGGCGTGTCATAAGAACCGGAAAGTATTGAATGAACGGCCTTGAAAATACCTGATTTGATGAATGCACGTTCGTAGTGGAGTAGATCGGGCTGCAGAGGGCGCTTTGGCTACTCCTCGGAGCGAGGAATATGTGGCGTGTCATAAGAACCCGAACGTATTGAATGAACGGTCTTGAAAGTACCTGATTTGATGAATGCACGTTCGTAGTGGAGTAGATCGGGCTGCAGAGGGCGCTTTCGCTACTCCTCGGAGCGAGGAATATGTGGCGTGTCATAAGAACCCGAACGTATTGAATGAACGGTCTTGAAAGTACCTGATTTGATGAATGCACGTTCGTAGTGGAGTAGATCGGGCTGCAGAGGGCGCTTTCGCTACTCCTCGGAGCGAGGAATATGTGGCGTGTCATAAGAACCCGAACGTATTGAATGAACGGCCTTGAAAATACCTGATTTGATGAATGCACGTTCATAGTGGAGTAGATCGGGCTGATCCGGGCTGCAGGGGGTGCTTTGGCGAGGGATATGTGGCGTGTCATAAGAACCCGAACGTTTGAATGAACGGCCTTGAAAATACCTGATTTGATGAATGCACGTTCGTAGTGGAGTAGATCGGGCTGCAGGGGGCGTGGCGAGGCGTGGCGAGACGAGGCGAAAGAGAGAGCGAGCGCGGTGTGGCTGCTGGCGTCAGGGGCGGCCCCGTGGCTCGCTGCGGCTGCTGTGCGCCAGCGACGCGCCGGGCCGCGCGGCGGCGGCGGTGGCGCCGGGGGCGGCGGGGGCGGCGGCGGCGGTGGCGGTTGGCACGGCGGGTGTGCGGCAGCTTCGGCGCATCGTCACCATGAACCCCATGCGCGGCGCGGGGCCTGGCGCGGGCGGCGGCGGTGGAGGCGGCGGCGGCGGCGGCACCATGCTGCGCATGCTCGGCCCCATCAAGAAGAGCGAGGTCAAGGCCACGCAGAACCTCTCCATCATCGTGCTCTTCTTCATCCTTTGCTGGTTCCCGCTCTACACCATCAACTGCATACAGGTGGGTGTGGTCTCAATCTCTATTCAGCAGGCTTCCTTGGCTTATTTCCATTCTCCATTTATCCTGAAATAGAACTTAAGTTTCGCAATTCTTTTTCCGTGACCATAGTTTGGCTCTGTGCCAAATCCGTTACCGCTGCAGCGTCTCTGACATGGAGGACCTAGTTTTCTAATCGTGACGGTAACGTGTTTTCGACGCTAGCTATGAAGCTAGATCGGATTCAGGCGCTGGCTGGAAGAGAATTCTAGCGACTGGCTGCTCTGATCGGAAGATATTTGTGGATTCTCGGATCAATACCAGGATAATGCGGGTGCTGTACCAAACAACAAATTTTGATTCGGGCGCAATTTTCATTCGTACATACACACACACACACACCACTGTGTCATGTCGATACACCAGTCGGGAGCTTAGAGTTTAAATTGGTTATTGCGGTGTCCGTTAAAGACAGATAGATGAGGGATGGAATACTTGAAGCCCTAAATCTATGAAAAATTAAATTGAAGGAAATATGCAAGTATAACTTTTCACTTTAAAATTAAAAGAACTATGTAATTTAACCATAACGCTTAGTAATATTAAAACTGTACCGAGTCTACGGTGCTGTAATGCACAGTTCAGAGACTGGTCGTTTGATGATGGATTCTGGATGGAAATAATTTCGACTTTTAAAACTTATTTACAAAGTGCAGACTTTTCGCAAGAGTCCAGCTAGTTTAATACTGAATAATTAATAATGAACAAATGCATCAGACTATTTCTGTTCATCCATGCATTCCTGGGGAAGAGGGAATATATCACTCTCTTCTCCTAGCAAGTCATTACTTACAACATTAAACATATTACTAAGTTATTTT
>BLKR01008385.1:0-20613 GCA_011170035.1 Teleogryllus occipitalis
AAAACGCCTGAAGACGGCGCTCGCAAACCATCACGCGGCCGAGTGGGAAAAACGCATGAGAGAGATCGGTTCTGATCACTCCCGTAGCGGTCTTTTCAAACTCCAGAAGGCGCTCAGGTCGGTGCCTAAAACCGCAACTGCCATACGTGGTTACGACAACGCGGAGGGTAAACAAACTTACCTCTTCTCTGATCAAGCGAAGGCGGAATTCTTCGCCGACATGCTTGAAGAGAGGTTTGTTAACACTACACAGGTGGAAGAGGAAGAGGAGACGGAGGACAACGCCGAAACACTCACACACTGCACAGTCGAAGAAGTTTCGACTACAATCACACGCTTGCGTAGTCGCAAGGCGCCGGGCCCTGACCGGATTGGCCCTCCCGTTCTTAAGGAGGCCTTGCCGGTTATAAGCACGGAGCTTACGCGTATCTACAATAGCTGCATCACACAGCGGTATTTTCCGGAAAGCTGGAAATTTGCTAGTATTTCCATGCTTCCGAAACCCGGAAAGGATCTCACGATCGCGGCGAGTCACAGGCCAATCAGCCTTCTCCCAATAATGGGAAAAGTGTTCGAAAGGCTTCTCCTCGCGCGAATCCTACCAACTGTTCTCTCGCGTAACCTAATTCGAGACGAACAGTTCGCATTCCGACCGGGCCACTCCGCTTCACTACAAGCACTTTGTATGGCTCAGCAGATCTCCGCTGATCTAATACTTACAAAGGATGTACCTGTCATTTATCTCGACATGGTGCAAGCCTTCGATAAAGTGCCACACACAACACTCATAGCCAAACTTCGGCGCGTCCTCCCACAAGATATAACGGAAATCGTTAAATCTTTCCTCTCAAACCGCACATTCGTAGTAAGTGTGGGTAAGGCGAGATCCTCTAGGCGGAGGATTGCGGCTGGGGTCCCCCAGGGCTCCGTCCTCTCTCCGCTGCTGTTCTCGCTCTATGTCAATGACATACCGCACATACCGCGAATACGGCTTTTTCTCTACGCTGATGACATAGCCGTCTTAGCTAGAGGAATGAACCTCGACCACAAACTCAAAGTACTCCAAAAACAGATGAACTTGACGCTGAAGTGGGCGGAAGAAAACCATCTCACTTTCTCGGCGGAAAAGTCGCAAGCCATCTGTTACTCTCGCCGCAAACAAAAATACACTAAACGCTACACGCCACCAAAACAAATCACACTAGGTACTCGAAAGCTGAAGTGTGCGCCTAAGGCAACTTATTTAGGCGTCACTTTTGACAGAAGAATGCGCTGGCACTTACACGTCAGACGCATTCGGTCAAAACTTCAACATAGAGTACGACTTTTACATCCTCTCTTGAGGGAACCTTCACTCCCCTTGGACCTCCGCCTGGCACTCTACAAAACGTGTTGCCGGCCAGTAGCCACTTATGCCGCGGCGACATGGTGGACTACGGGAAAGGAGTACAAGGATACACTTGAGCTAGTTCAGAACAGAGTTCTGAAGCTCATAGCGCGCCCTCCGTTTCGGAAGCGGATGAAAGTTCTCAGGGAGGAACTCGGTATCGAGTCCTTCACTCAATGCCTGAGACGGCTTTCTTTCAATGAAGCCTATCAGGCCTTTCAATCCAGCGAAGCACCGGCGACGCTAAAACAATTATCACGACATGTCCTCACAATAGGACGCAGAAGACAAGCTCTCCCCTCGGACATATTGAGGGCGTAGAGCAATCACAACTAAAATAAGACAAAGTCACGACAGTGACTAAACACCTCAGCCTAAATGGCTTTTGACTAAGGTCCGTCGCGAACCTACACCATCCACTCACACATAGCAGTAAAACGCTCCAGCGTGAGAACTGCAACACAAACACACACTGACCTTCGGCTTCGCCGAAAAAAAAAAAAAAAAAAGTGCGCCGGGTGGGGTGGGTGCGCCGTGATTGGCGGAGGGGTCGCTCTGATTGGCTGGCGGTCTGTGCCAACCCGCGCCTCGCGCCGGGCGTCCTCGAGGTCGGACGGCGTGTGGCAGCTCCCTCGCAGTCGCGGATTGGCAGGAGCAGCGATTTCCAGGCCGGGTTAAGGTTGAGCCCGGCGTCCGCGTTGATGTTATGCGGCCGTCTATTGATCTCTAAAGCTTCTTCGAAACGCCTGGGCCGGTACCTATTTTTTTTTATGCAGGAGCCGAGTCTGATCAAACTCGATGGCATGTCCCGAGACCTCCGAGTGGTGCGCTATAGCGGAACGGTTGGTGTTGTTCTTGTTGTAATGGGAGATGTGCTCCCTAAGGCGTTCCGACACAGTGCGCCCGGTCTCACCGATGTACGTCCTGCCACAGCTGTAGGGAACTTCGTACACACCAGCCGACTGGAGAGGTGGTGACGCGTCTTATATGGAAATTGATCATTTATTATGGGCTGAAGTGTAAGACACTAATGAAAACCTGAATAAAAAATGAACTAAATTAATTACATTACCGAACCATTGATAATTTCCCTTTCATTTGATATTCAGAATATATACTACATACATTTTCTTGCTTTAACAGGCTGTGTTAAGTTAATTCGTACTAACGGGGTTCATAGCTACGCACTGGCGTCGAACATGTGGCGAGTCGGTCATCGTCGGTGGCAGTCAGTCATTAGTAAATTCGTTTGTTTTTTATGAATTATTTTAATTTAAGTATTTTTTAGTACGTTAATCTGTTCTGTAATTTTTGTTAAAATTATATTAGTCATTTAAACTTGATCAATCTCTGTTGTTTAATTTAGTTTCTTATCTTTCTCTAAGTATTAGTTTTTAATTTGCGCGTTCTTAAAAAATAGACGTTAAAGTCGTATTAGAAAATTTGACCAAGCCATTTTGACAAAGCAAGATAAATTTGGCATCATGATCTTAAAGTACTAATTACATTTCCCCTTTCATGTAGGTTTCGATGAACTGAAAGTGCTGAAGCTCGAAGACCAGCTCCTGATCCTGAGAGTGTGGAACCCAGGCTTCCAGCGGACGCTCATTCTCTCTCCTGTTTCGAACGCAGTCGCGGACGAAAAGAGAGAATTGCACGAAGAGGAAGAGGAGAGCAACCTGCTAGGTCTCCTCATTCCCCAGCACGTAGAAATGCAGATGTCCGAAGGCCCAGAGTGGTACATCTGCTCCTTCGCTGGCTTTCGGTCGTCGGCCGAAGATCGGTTCTAGTAGTCGGTTGGAATTCGACCAATTGGAACAAGATACTAACTTCCACAGCCAAATTTTATATTTAACCTGAAATTTACAAATCCTGATATGTTAATCAATCATGTTGTTAATGAAATTTGTTAAAATTTTTACACAATAAATTTTTAAATTTAATTATTCTCCAATTCTAGAACCTGGTGGTCTTACACGACATCAGCATTCCTGTCATGTATGAGTACCTGAACAGTTGCATACAAATTCCATTTCTGAACGTGGAGAACACAAAAAGGAGGGAGGAGAGGGACAACGGCGGTTCCCAGAATCGATTGAAACATAGTCGGAAGGAAAAGGTTATATTTTACGGAATACATTTTGCATGTATTTGGAAATAAATTGATAATTTTCTGTAACTTTGATTAAATATTTTCCGAACTTTGTCCTTTGCTCAGCATCAATAGTTGAACATTCATAATATTGCTACGAATGCAAAATTATCTTCGACAGACATTAGGTAGGATTTAAACATGTTTATGGAAAGGCCTGGATGTAAGTGAACGCTGGAGTTTCCATGAAGTGAAACTAGTCCGGGAATACGTGAAGCAAGTAACGAAAAACTGGGAAAATTGTGTGGAGAAGTTATGAAAAAGATGAATGTAAAATGCGTGGGAAGAATATAATATGAAATACAGATTTATAGAACACTTACAACCAGACTTTATTTACAGAATTTTATTTTACATGAATGAAATATTTATTAAACCATTTTAAAAATATTGCTTGACCTACAGGATGAAATTTAAGAGTACATTTGTCTGTAACAGCAATGATGGCTATTGTTTAAACATGGGAACTCCATTTGTAAAAAATCTCTATATTTGTGTCTTCGTAGTGTTACACGTCTGTGGCAACGAGATTTCGCGGAAATTTGGATAGAAAATAAAAAAAAGTGGACGGCTGATACTTTCCGTCTCTAAAGGTAATATTCTCAACGCTCACGCACTTTTGTCGCAACGTATACGGTGAGCAGACAAGTTACCCAAGCAGAGCGTGCAACTGTCTGTGTTCACGTGGTACACTTCGCATTGCTATTACGAAATTCTGAATTTGTTGAAGAAATACTGAATTTACAAACAAAAGCTATTTTTGAAAATGCATTAAATATTTTTGCGATTTTTGCGATTTAGTGTAATACAGTAGGATGTAAAAATATGTAACTGACAACTTTGAATTTTGTGTTAGGATAGCCACAATATGCCAAAATATTAACTTTAAGAACTAAACAAACACGAATTGATTGATTTTTTTCGTGTTTCCGGGCATGTCAACTGCTTTGGTCATTAGTCCCGTGAGTGAAGTGCATGTTTTTTTTCTCGGCAGACGACGGTGATCTTCCCCCGTTAGATGGCGAGATCCGGTGTCGACCTACCGTCGGCTAGTGGGGTTTCCCCCTAACCAGAGCTCCCCAACCAGCGGGGCACCGCCCCAGCCGGGACAAGCTCTAAGCTCCTGACCGGTCTCCCGGAATATGTGGTAGTGTAGTGCATGTTAGTGTAAGTGTGTGTGTGTAAGGGGAGAGGATAGGACAAGAAAGAGGAAGGAAAGATCGCGCGCGCGGTCCGTGGCCCGTTTTGTAGGGTACTGCTCCAGCATTCGCCTGGTGTTGATTGGAGGAACCACGGATAACTACCGATCAGAGCAGCCGGCCGCTAGAATTCTCCTCCAGACAGCGACTGAATTCGACATAGCTGAAAAGCTAGTGTCAAAAATCCTGCCGCCGTCAGGACTCGAACCTAGGACCTCCCGGTCAGAGGCGCTGCAGTGACATCGGTTGACTGAGTTGCACTGAGCTACCGCTCCCGGTAACAAACACGAAAATATGTGTAATTACTAAAGACTAAAACTTCCTCAATTTTTAAAAAAAATATAATTTGGATTTTTAAAGTGAATCTCAACAAATTACAATTTTGTGATCGTAATAGCGATTTTATATATCGCCATTTACCTATTTTGCTGCAAGCACCTAATTAAGCTCTCTCACGCCAGCGTTATGTTGACAAGCGTTTGACTCGCGATAAAGGGCCGTCAATAAATTACGTGAGGCGATTTTGGCGATTTTTCGACTCCCCCTCCCCCTCCCCGCTTGGTGAGATGTTGTAAGGTTTGGGTCGACCCCCTCCCTCTTCTAATTTTTCAAAATGTGTAATTTTAATGCAAGTACGTTAGTTTCTGATTGATGGCATTGAGATTTATGTAAAAAACATAATTTGATTAATTATATTTAAAACTAGATATGTCTAGGAGATAGAAAATAGTGACTGAATTAAAATGAATATTATTACACTTCTAAAAACAGTGCAATAATTCATTGTAATTCAGTCCACGGGGACTCAAAATCATCAAAGTCACTTATCAAATGTTTGGTTATTTTTACCAAACGATCGGTAATTTTTCTTTAAAATTTCTTTAAAAATAAGGGTAATGAGATTAATGATAAATGATTAACGACTTCATTAATAAAAAGTTTCGTAATTTTTGTTAAATTCTTTTTCTCAGTATACAATACTATTTATTCTAGCATTTATATATCCGCGAGAAAAATTGTGCAAGATTTAGCCATAGTACGGAAACGTGTTATACCTAACATGTCTGTTTTCTCGCAATTTAGCACTTTTTGGCGAAAAAATACGTGATATTTGCCGAGACACCCCCTCTCCCCCTCGTAAGATACGTCAGATTCGCTTGACCTCCTCTCCTCCCAAACGTCTCGCGTATTTAATGGATGGCCCTTAAGTTAACGCGCGCCGCAGTCACACGTACGCGAAACTGCTAAAGCGCTCGTGTGCGTTTCCGCCTAAGACAGTGTTGTTCTACGACCTCAACGCGCGTCGTAGAATAACACAAAGCGCGTCAACACAACGCTCGTGCGCAGGGGCCCTAAAAAATATATACCCATTTTGCCTATATTTGTGATTTGCATTTCATTGAAAAAAATTAAAATCTAATTATTTAAAAAATGCAATTTCATAACCAGTATAGAGTAAAATATTCTCACATAGTATGTCAGTTTCATTTGTTTGTATCCGACAAAATGCTCCTAACATTTCTTTGACGGCCATGGGAATAATGTAAGAAAGAATCATTCTCTGCCAGCGATAATGATCGCGTAATGAGGCGGGGGGTAAAACTCCGGAGCACAGACCACGTCTGAGGCTAGGTTATTTTCGCTTACCGACTTTCTTGAACGATACCAGCGACAGAGGGCGCAAACCCCCAACATGGCGCCCTAAATTTAACTACAAAGGATCGTGTCTCACGTTGTTCAACGGGTAGATCAAGCTGAATGGTATTAAAAGAGGTAATGCTTGCGAACACCAAATACGAATGCAGCGCATATTCACACATTCATTCATACATGGCATGTAGACTTACCTGAATGTGTATATATTTGAGCAATTTGTAAAAGGATGGTAAGTTGGATTCTGCGACCAGACGCTGAAAAAAGGAGAGTAAAAATTAATCTATAAAGAAAAGTTTTCACTTAGATCCTGTCACACGAGTCAACGTGTGTTTGTCGCATTAACGCGCGACAGAACCGAAAGATAGATTAACATTGTGCCGTTTGACGTACGACGCGCGCCAACACAACACTCGTGTGCAGGGACCTTTAGTATGGACTTGAAATGCAGTCACTTTCATTTGTATTACTCTTCTAGATTCCACTTGCTCAATGCACACTTTACAGGAAATCGTGATCTCAAAATGAATGGAGAAATTGATTTTGCGGAATGATGCGGCATTGACATCGGCGACAAAGTTGTGCGGGCAGTCAATGACACGTACTTGCTGAACACTGGCTTATTGTCTTACTTTTCTGCGCGATGTCAAAAGCTAATGATTTCAGCAATTTTTCCAATCTAACTTTGTAGCCAAGAGACGCGACTCAATGTTAATTCCATAGCATCAGAGCTCTTGAACGCAGCTGCGAGTATTCGTATATGTTTTGATTACTCGTTCTAGTTCCAGTTAAAGCAGACATGTCAAGGTCGCGGGTAAGGTAACTCACTAGCTAGCGGACGCTGCGTCCAGAGCAACTAGCGCGATTTTTAAAAGTAAGGGTTGTGTACATTTCTCCTAAGTGGCGGTACGTCATTGGATACCTGGTCCATGACAGTCCTTATACATCCGTTGACAGTTATGATGTTAAGTAATTATTATGTTATGTAGTTATATTAATTTTCATTTTCTCTACCAAAGTAAAGAAATTATCCATTAAAATGAAATAATACATAACTGAGATTTCAATGTATTTTCGCAATCGTTTTTTTATTCAGAGCGCAATAATTGCATAAACTACCTACGTTCAGGTTAAGGAGGTTTAACAGGTAGAGTCTTGCCTATTAAAAGTTGCCCGCATCATCTGCAAAAAGCCCGCCTCTAAACGAGAATAATTCTCGAGAATAATTGTTAACTTGTATAGAGTTCTTAATTTATTTCACATTATTGATACAAACAACAAATAACAAATAATTTAATAAGACATGACATAAAAAGACAATAAGGTAAGAATTCGCTATGCAAATTACAACAAATTGGCCAAAATATTTAATTAAAACTGAATTTGTAAATAAAACAAACATGAAATAGTAATATACAGTAAAGAATATAATCATAACTGAAATCTCGTTCGTTTGATGAAACAAATCTGGCAAATATATTGTCGTATGAAGTATATCACGTCTCGCGCCGCCTCAGCTTGCCCATGTAACCCCTTTCTGGATTTCGAGGGGAAAATGCGAGCGGAGTCGAGGAGGACAGGCTTCAGCGAGCATGAACCACCTCTTGATGACGCTGTTTGAGATGACTAAGGTAAAGTAATGTCTCGTGAAAATGCTGAAAACAAGTTCCTTCGGTCGAAAACTAAAAAATTTCCTCAGTGAATTTGGAGGAAGTATATTTTCATGGATGAGAAAGAGGTGTTAAATTTATTTATAAATTTATAATTTTGTGAAAGTGTGTTAAGTTTATTAATATTCAGTGAATCACAAGAATTATTTTTTTTCAAAACATTCGTACTGCAAAACACAGAACTGCACTGAAACTATTTTATTTCAAACCGCACCAAAACCAGCGCACACTTTCTCAAATTATTTCGAATTATGGAATTTTCGAAAATTCAAAATTGCCATTTTCGAATCACAAGAAGTTCGTCGGAAATAAGACTGGAAATAATATAGTAGTTCCATTTTTGAAGGATACAACGAAAAAATTAAAAGAAAAAGTATGCAGTCGTTTTCAAACTTGTTCTAAAAAATTGAAAAAATACCTTCATTTCACGCAAAATTTCGCCAAAACTACTCATATTTTCAAAACATCGTACATTACCATATTTCAAGATATGTCTAAACAACAAATTTCATTAAAGAAACAATTGGTGCAACAACCACACATATTTTTACGCATTATTTATAAATTTGCAATTTTCGAAAATTCAGAGTTCAATGAAAATGAGACCTGTGCCATTCTTGAATCGTTCCTCGTTCTATCCAAGGAAAGTTTTTAAGTAGTTTTTGAAGGAAACTTTAAAAAAGTTAATTGCTTACATTTCAAGAACCAATTACGCATAACTACTCGTTTTCTCAAAAAATGTGTATTACCTTCTTTCCAGAATTATTTTATAGAAAGATTTTGTTAAAAGCAAAAATCATTATCTTTAATTTTGCAGCTTTTAATTGGTAACATTTTAGAAAATACAGAGAGTTTGCAAGAACTGAGACGAACCAATTTTTTTACCGTTCTTTGACGGATTTGAAAAGAAAATTTAAAGAAACATTTGGAGCCATTGTGTGATAATATTTTTAAAAAATTTAAAAATTGCTCGTATTTGACAGAAAACTACATGGAAATGCTCATATTTTTGATAAATTTTACAAGAGCATATTTCGGGTTAAAGCTGTCTTTACAAAATATTACAGACGGATGGACTGACGGACTGAAGGATGAGAGAAAGGCATCAGTCGATTTTCCAGTATCAAGGACCCATCAAATATGGATTCTGGCTATACAACACATTAGAGGAAGTAATTTACATGTAGGAACAAGATTTACCCACCTTTTGTAACCAGGGCCCTGTAATAGAAGTTTCTCTGCCGAAAATTCGCCGTTTTCGGCCCACGATTACTTTCTCCTCTTACAAAATAAGTAGAAATGAAGTAGATTAATAAATATTTCTCTTCTTCCATCAGTAATTGGATCTTCAAACAGGCAATCGCAGTTTTTAGACTTGTGTGAAACATTTTCGATGCAGGGATTCCAATTTTGAAATTAGAAAATTCAACATTAAGACTTATTGTGGAAAATTTCACCTAACAATCTCTGTCATGTTCGTGTAAATGTTATCTCAGTGTTAGAATCCAGTGATAAGAAAAATTCAAGAATAATTAAAAGTCAGATCTGAATTTCTATGGACGGGACAACTGATGCCACAGGTCGTTTTATAGATGTGTGTCATCGTTGGACCTTTAGACTTTTTAGAACACCATTCAATGAAGTCGCTCTTGGTCTCCAGGATATGTTTGGAACTACTGCTGTCCCAGAACAGAATATCCGTTCTTATAATATTTGTAACGGCTGCGGAATAATATTTTATTATAAGGACGTGAAAAACTGATTCCAACCAGAAACAATCTTTCATCGCAGTTTCGACCGCAGGGCCTTGGAGATAACTCGCCTTGTGCTATAATGCCACACTATGCAGTTGTTCCGCCGTATGCACTTTTGCAGCTTAAAAAACGTTTGGTCTTTCGCATTATTTCGAATTTATGCAATTTTCATTCTCTTATGCAATGCAAGGCAATGTTTTAAAAAATACGTAAATAATTTCTCAAAATGGCTCCAAATTTTACTTTTCACTTCAAAATTTGGAAATAATGCGAGAAAGTACATGATGTTGCAGTACCACTATTTTCTTAACGAAATTTGATCTTCCCAATTAGGCTTTGAAATTATGTCAATTTTTGAAAATTGCTAATGCAAATGTCAATTTTTCATGTGTCGGGAAAACTGCTTTTACCAGTGAGGTGCATGGGGTAAAGGTAATGTGAAAGATGATACATGGAAGTGAATGAGATCGTATCCTAGCATGGGAAATAATTATGCATTTTACAAGTGGGTAAAATAGACAATTACATGCGAGTTAGTTCCTTATTCATGACCGCTTTAGTACGAATAAATAACTAGCGAGTTCGTAATAGCCTATTACCAATATGAAAAGTTCTATCTTACCCAATAGCCTTTTTAAGATTTTGATTTTTTTTCAATATATGACATATATACATTGTATATGATGAATCGCATTGCCTACGACGGTTATGATATTACGGGACGGACATCGGCGACAGCAACCGCATGCTTTGCTACATTTGCAGCGCGCGGTCTTGCAAAGCAGAAAGAAAAGAGCAATGGAGACGATCAAAGAAAATCCCTCAAGAAGTACCAATGAAGACGCTAAGGCTGAGGAGAAAGAAAAAGACAAAGAAGAAGAAGGGGAAAGAAGATGAAGACGAAGAAAGAAAAGAAGAAGAAAGCGAAGACAAGAACAAAAAAAGGAAAAGAAGAAATGCAAGAAGATGAGAAAAGAAGGGAAAGGTAATATGATATTGATATTTAATACAAAATGAATAAACTCCGTTTACGAATAAAGCAATACTTTCTTTCCACCCTACTGTTTACCAAGCAGTTGCTAGACAATCTTTACTACTTCGAATATAGAAAGTGCCTTAATACTCACTTTGAGCCCGTATGTAAACAGAGTATATGTGCATATATATATATATATATATATATATATATATATATATATATATATATATATATACTAGCTGACCCGGCGAACTCTGTTCCGCCTTAACAGCCGGTCCCATCTTTTTCTCGCGTCGCACTCACTGTGAGAAACTGTACTATTCTTGTTGCACTCGTGATAATAAAGCAATTCCAGATTTGTGTTTTTCTCTCAAACAAAGGAGAATTTCAAAAAAATTGATATTAAATAGATAATTAAAAAATCTATTACGTAGCAGAGCGTTTTTTTTGGAATTGATTTTTGTTTAAGAGAGAAATACAAAGCTGTAATCATAGGGACCGGCTGTTAAAGGCAATAAATAAGCAGATTTTGGAATTTATTAAGTTAAATTGTTTATTAGAAAATACAAATAAAAAATTAAGTAGATTAATCATTCATTATTGTTCCTGTATTTTGGTGCATAGGTTGCACTCTTCAGTTAAGTACCTTGTGATACACGACATTTTTTGTTTTATTATCAGGCGCAGGTTACAACAGGCAACAATGACCGCTAACATGCGAAATCACGCGAAAACGTGCAAAAACGTGCGTTCTCACACAGGAACGCTGTCGAACGGGATAAAAAGTATCCTATGTCCGTCTCCTGGCTCTAAGCTTCCTGCTCACCAATTTTCAGCCAAATCGGTACAGCCGTTCTTGAGTTAAAAATAGTGTAACTAACACGACTTTCTTTTATATATATATATATATATATATATATATATATATATATATATATATATATATATATATATATATATATATATACATATATATATATATATATATATATATATATATATATATATATATATATATATATATATATATATAGATGTGACGTTCGTGGCCTGGCCACAAACTTACACGGCACCCACACATCTTCGACGGTGACGGGAGTGATTAATAACATCGGAAGAACAGCACGGAAGAGAAAAGGCGCGACCTGTCTGTGGCGGCCAGAAGCAGCGGCGGGGTAATTTCGACGGAGGGGCGGCGCGCATAGGGGTTCTATGACGTCAGGGCCGCATTTATACGGGGGAGCGGCGAAAAGCTGCTTTCTTCTCTGTTAATCCGACGACAAGGGCGAAAGCACTAGTTCTATAAGTCTGGTAGCGTAGGCGAACGCGTAAGTTCTCTACGAATTTGGTAGTGAATAATTGAGTGGTGTGAGCGTGGAGGATTAGTTGGTATAGTAATGTGATTGCAATACGAACATATTGGTAATCCGCTGCAAGCTCGTTAGAAAGAAAGCGGTCAGAGCAATGTAAGAACAGTAAACGTTTTTTTTCCAAGAGTGCTCATTTCGTGCAGAGGACACTTTTGTGAAATCCAGTGGAGACTGCGTGTATTAGCGCTGCAGCCATCCGAAGTGCAGCTGCGACGCCCAGTGTAGTAACGCAAAGATCCGATTTTGCGACGGGCCAGAGACTTGGAGCGCGGGCATACACGTTCGTGGCGAGGACGAAAAAAAGAGAAGAGGGGAGCCGGGAGCGGATGAAGCGTACGAGAGAAGGGCCTGGTTTGACCGATCGCGTGACGGACGGGCGAAGCGAACGAGAGAAGGGCCTGGTTTGACCGAACGCGTGACGGACAGGTGAAGCGTACGAGAGAAGCTGGAGTGACGTCGCTGCGACACCGGGCAGCGGGAGTGCCAAGGTCGCCTTCGAGCGAACTGGAGAGCGCCGTAAAGGTAACCGAACTTGCGACTTTTCGTGCGAAGATTGGTGCGGACCAGAAAGTGGATAACGGCAAATTTGCGTGGTAGTTCATGTGAGAAACTCGCTAAATTCAGTATAGAAAGACTGTCACCTTTTAAACAAATTCGTGGAGGTTTAAATTCTGCTAAAAGTATGCCTTGTTTGATTGTGCGAAAGGCCAAAACCTTGTACAATTTTACGGCAATCTTATGTAACTAACTGGCTTCATTCTGTGTTATTGGGGAAAGATTAAGTTGTTCCACTATTTGATGAATGTGTATATTCTTGTTTATGATTTAAATTGTACGTATTATAGTAGATTCCATGTTACTCTGTTACATCACTTTCTCATACCCCAAAAGATCCTGCCCCCCGAGATATTTAAGCTCGAAAGAGCATTCTATCAAGGCGTTTCCACGAGTGGAGGCGTTATATATATATATATATATATATATATATATATATATATATATATATATATATATATATATACTGTATATGTGTGTGTGTGTTTTTTACGAGGGTAGGTGTAAATCTTCAAAAGACACCATGCGGCCCGTACCACATGATAGTGTGAGATTTTTACCCACTAAAACCAACCTCCCTTCTCCTCCATCCTCCCCGCGGAACCGCCGTTAGGCATTGCATCACGGGGAGTGGATTAGAGTGGCCTAGTCACAAGCCACTTCTCTTCGCCAAAACGTAGGAAGGATCAAACGAGGATCAGTCGACTTCCCTTCTTTCCCTTTCTATTCTCCTCAGCTCAGCTATTATGGTCTGCGCATATGCGCTCACCGCATCCCAGTTGGTTTCTGAGGCGAGCATGCACCGAACCATTGCTTCGGGTGTCAGCGGGTCGATCCCGAGTATACTCATAACGTGCCGTCGCTGCACATGGTATCGCGGGCACTGGAAAAACACATGCTCGGCGTCTTCGACAGGTTCACATAGTGGACAGAATGGGGTATCCTCCAGCTTGAACCTGTGGAGATATGCCAAAAAACATCCATGTCCAGACAACAGCTGAGTCAAGAAGAAATTTACTTCGCCGTGTTTACGGTTGATCCACGGTGCAACGAAGGGAATCATGCGGTACGTCCATCTTCCTTTAATGGACTTGTCCCATCGATCCTGCCATTCGAGCAGTGTTGTTGAGCAGTCTGGGTTCTCCTCTTCTTTGTGATATCGCCTCCGTCTCTCCTGCGCCAAGATATCGACAGGAGGCATCCCCGCGATGACGCACACTGCATCGTTTGACACCGTGCGGAATGCACAAGCTACCCGCAAAGCTGATAACCTGTACACTGACGTCATCCCTCCGATGTAACTATTTATCGACGTGCAGTTGGCCCATACTGGGGCTCCATAGAGCAAGATGGACCTCACAACCAAGGCTAGAAGCTTCCGTTTCTCCTGACAGGGCCCTATGTTGGGCATTAGTCTCGACAGTGCTGCATTAATTACCGCAGCTTTATTGCTGGCGTACTTCAGGTGGTCAGCAAATGTCAGACGGGCGTCAATCATGAGACCAAGATATTTGATCGACGGCTGTGATGCAATACAGTGGTCTCCGACTTTGAGAGTGATGGTTTCTGTCTTTTTCCTGCTAGTGACTAGGATTACCTCAGTCTTGTGCTCAGCTAACTGCAGCCCTGAGGACTTCAACCACTGACTAACAATAGCAATCGCTTCGTTGCAAATATACACAATTTCCTCAATGTACTTCGCAACGGCGACGATAGCAATGTCGTCCGCGAAACCAATAATACTGGTGCCTTCTGGGAGGGGAAGCCGAAGAACCTCGTCATACATCACATTCCATTATGGTGGACCCAATACCGACCCTTGCGGGACACCAGCCGTGATATTATGTACCTTCGGCCCATTATTTGTATTGTAAATCAGGGCTCTATTACTCAGATACTCTGCCACAGTCTTCCTCAAGTACGTTGGCACATTAAATCTGCGGAGAGCTTGGTGAATATTACTCCACCTGGCCGGGTTGAATGCATTTTTAATATCCAACGTAACGACAGCACAGTACTGTTTTGGGCCTCTCTTCCATCTACTTCCTCCAATTGCTTGTCGGGTGGTGTTAATGACAAGCTGGGCTGCGTCAACAGTCGAGCGGGCTCTGCGGAAACGATACTGATTTTCCGAAAGGCCTCCTCCCTCCTCCACAGCTTTCTCCAGTCTGGTACTAATAATTCTCTCCAGAACCTTGCCAGCTGTGTGAAGCATACACAATGGCCGGTATGATGATGGATCTTCGGGAGATTTATTCCCCTTTGGGAGGAGCACCAAGCGCTGTTTTTTCCATCTTTCTGGATACACCCCTTCCCTCAAGCAAGAATAATAAAGATTCACGAAGATGTCAGTGTGAGCGAGTATTGCAGTCTTGAGGGCAATATTGGGAATGTTATCCTGTCCGGGAGCCTTTGTGTTGCCGATTCTGCTGATTGCGTGCAGAATTTCTTCTTGCGTGACTGGAGGAATCATTTCTAGCTCAGATAACGCTATATTAACTGAGTCACCGGGGTGGCTCGGGAATAGGGCTGACACAATTCTGAGCAGCATTTTGGGGCAAGTTGGAGAACGTAGGGGCCGCTGTCTTAACCTACACATGACCGTCTTGTACCGCCTACCCCATGGATCCTTTTCCACCTCGTCACACAGGCTTTTTGCGCAGAAGCGTTTGGTCTTGCGGATTTCTATCTTCAACTGGCTTCGAGCGAGTTTGTATTGCTCTTGCAATTGACGAAAGTTGTCTCTGCCACGAGCTCTCTGGTATTGTCTTCTGGCTCGAAGGCACCTCCGTCGTAATTGGGCGATTTCCTCATTCCACCAGTAAACTGGTGAACGTCGAGAGCTTGTGCCCCGTCTAGACATAGCCGCATCGCAGGCTTTGGTTACCCATTTCATCACCTGCCCAGCTTTGTCATCTGCGGTACCTGTTGGCACTATCGTCTCCAAACATTGTCGGAAAAGTTCTTCGTCGAACGTTTTTGCTTTCCACCCAGCTGGCTGATATTTCGGCGCAAAATTATCCCTCCGCTGATTTTTCACCTCGTACAAATGTGCCTGGTGGTCACTATGGGTATAGTGTTCACTAACTCTCCAGGACACTCCCATTCTCAAAAGATTATCTGACATGAACGTCAGATCCACTACAGATCCCACGCCCCCTCTGCGGAAGGTGTGTATGTCTCCTGTGTTGGCGAGTTCTACATCCAGAAGGGAGAGTGATGCCAGAACTGCTCGACCTCGCTCATTAGTGGACGAACTACCCCACTCAACCGCCCAGGCGTTGAAGTCTCCAGCTATCACCAAGGGGCTTCGTCCTCTTGCGTCGTACACTAAGCGGTCAAGGAAGTGCTCAAACTCGTCCATTGTCGCGTTTGGAGAGGTATAACAGCTGTAGATATAAACGCCGTTGATTTTTACCCAGACAAATCCAGCTCCGGGTCTCGTCATAACTTGCTGGAATGTGTGTTTTCCACAGGCCCAGATTGCCGCCTGATTGTGGAGGTCAGATACCCACGCTGTATCTTCACGGTTAGTATACTGCTCGCATACTATTGCTAAATCAGCCTCCCATTCCCTAACCGACTGTGCCAGGATATCCTGGGCGACTGCGCAATGGTTGAGATTGAGTTGTATAATTCTCATTTTCTGTCCGTTATTGCTTTCTGCGCTTTTTGGTACGATCGACACCTGCTGCACCCAGTAGCATGTCTGCCTTGTTTCCCCTTTTCATCACAAAGCAAGCACTTTGCGTCATTTGTGCATGACTTAGCAAGGTGATCATCACCACCACAATTCATGCACAAGTTGGACCGGTCATGTGACTTTTTACATGCTTTTCTGAGGTGTCCAAAATACAAACATCTGTAACACCTCAGGGGGACCTTCTTCTCACGCAGAGTGCAGTACACCCATCCTATTCTTATTTTACCGATGGCCGACAATTTGTTAGCCACCGCAACAGGAACGCTGACTATTGCTACCTGTGTTCCACCATAGGATGATCTTAGGGATTTGACCACAGTAGCTGGGAGATCACTGGCTTCGGGAAGTTTGTCCACCAGAGCCCTATGCACTTCCTCTTTAGATGTGACCTCATCCAGGTCCTTCACCTGAATAGTCACGGTCACATCAGCGTGCGATCCAAACACCTTCTTTACAGAGGACTGAAAATCTGTTGTTTGCCTTCCGGCAGACCGCTTCAGTTGCAGAAGGAGATCGCCGCCAGCTGTCTTCCAGATGTGCGTGACATTCTCGCCCAGATCCTTAAGCTCAGTGTCAGTTTTCATTTTTTTAAGGATGTCCGCGTACGTCAGCGCGTCGTCCTTCTTCTTAATCATCAGGGCATCTGGTCTGGGTGGCCTTTTCCGCGTTTTAGAACGCTTACGCGTTCTCTTACGAGTGACCACTTGCCATTTGGGCTCTTCTCGTGCCACTTCGGGCTGTTCTCGTGGTATTTTCGGAGAAGGTATTTCTGCCCGGATTTTATCTGCGTTTTTCGCAGTCTCCTTCCTTACCTTGGGCACCTGGGAGTTCCGGTTTCGCGAAGGATCGCTTCTCGTTACGAGTACTCCCGCAGCCACCTTCTCAGGGGACGTCTGAGTGCAATTTTCTTTCCCAGTAGGTTTGTTGCACTGAGGATCTGGTCTGAGTGATCCTCCTTTTTGCAATGCTACCACCTCATTAAAGTGCGTCTGGATCGTAAACGTCAATTTCTTGATCTCACCATGAACATTATGGCGAGGCTTAACAAAATTGAGTAGCTCGGTTATTTTCTTCCCAAGGCTACACAATGCCTGTTGTTTCGCAAGATCATCACTAGTAGCAAAGGATACTACAGCAGCCCAGTGGTCCACTGCTGAAGTACTGCGGTCGCTGGTTGACGACATCTAGGAGCCCGCTTGCTCACTCCCAACAGACGCCGGTACTGGGGATCCGGGCCCCTGCACCGTAAACTGAGATCCCAAAAGACCTTCCATATTGGTTTTTTGACTGAGGTGTCCTTCCCCGCCTGTTGGTCCGTGAGAGGTTGTTCAATCTCGCAATCAAATGTTCAATCTCGCCACCAAGGCGCTGCCCCTAACAGCTTTTTCCCGCGCGGCCACCCACTATTAAGCGCTTACTTTCACCAACCTCTCACAATTTGCTCTCTGTGCATGCCGGCACGCTTCTACACTTCGGAAACTACTACAAAGGGGCCTAAAATCATTTACAGCGTCTTCCGCGCAAACCGCCGTTCGCACGGGCCCACGCCCGCCGAGTACAATGACCGCCGCATCTCGGCGTCGCCAGCTGGGGTCTAAGCCCTCATTAGCCAAGCGCTGGGCCACCCGGCACGCGGGGCCCTCATCCCATCGCTCGCTACCTGACAAGCAACCAAGAATATGTACAAACATTTCTGGGAATCGCTTCGGTCCTCTCTCGCAAATATAAGCCCGTCAATGTAGCTCGCCGACAAAGAGCTTTAGGTGCATTGCCGGCGCGCCGCCCCGCTCCTGGCCACCTGCAAGCCAGATGTCTCAATTCCCGTTCAAATCTCAAATACAAACGGGCCGCCATCGCATGCAGCCCACGTGCCACCGCCTTTGCTTTCGATCGCCGCCAATGTCGCGTACACTCCCCCCCCGCGAAGGCACATCCCGAATAGAGAGCCGATCGCGGGCACTCCAAACTTTCCCGCCTTACCATAGGCCCAAGTCACAGCCACGTGACTCTCCCCTCCAAGGCCTCAATCACATCCGCAATAATAAATACTGTGACTTCGCTCACACAGAGAGACAACAACCAAACGACAAACAGAACAACGACAGACAACAGGAAGAACAAACTAAACAGAACTTCTAACTACATTGCTCCGAACTTGTCAAACTGACTCGCAAACTCATCAGGGTCGACTGTTCCTGCCTCGCCTATCAAGGCGATTAGTACGGCCACATCTAACCTGCCTCAAATTCGTGCCACTCGCGAGCCGCAGCCGCCACTTGGTCGAATTCACGGCAAACTCCACCACCAGCTCCGGTCATCTGAGTCCGCGCCCATGCCAGTTCGCACCACCGAACTGCCTGGAGCCTACCTCAGCCCGGACAGCGACACACTCAGCCGAGTGATTTGGGTTGCTGCCTTCCTTGCTTCAAACTGTAAGTAAGCTGCCAAGTGTACTTCAAGAAAGAAGAGCAATCATTAACTTCATAAACTATCAATGGTCCTCCGGCTTTTTATAAATCAAAATCAATTGTACTCAATTATCAAGCAATTAAATTTATTTATTCTACTTGCATATTATCTATCATTGCCCTAAAGGCAAACAATCCCCTGAAACCCGTTCTGATCCCCGTATGTAGTCGCACTCGCAGCACGGCACCTCCCAGGCTGCATCTGCTACAGAGGTATTTTAATTGCCTCTTGACCTCTATATCTAGAGATTCCTCCCCTGTACGTCACCTGGGAACACGTCGCTTAGGGGTTACAGGCTCCCCCGGCTTCACCCTTTACCCTGGGCCAGGGTTGTAACCAACCAGACCGTATCCCGATATACTTTCGGGGCGCTCCAGTACGGCGGTTACATGCCATTCCGACAGGATGATTGTCAGAACCCCCTTCTCTCGTCCGTTGGCCGACCCATCCCGTCGGTGGGATTAGTTACCACAGCTTTCGCACGGGTTACTCGACTCGACAGGGTCCACCTCTTGAAGGTGAGAGCGGAGTTAGGATGGAGAGGCTAGGGGACTCCCTTCCGAGAGACTTGCACTCGCATCACATCCCCTTGGACCCGTGTGTGTGAGTGTGAGTGTGCGAGTGTGTGAGAGACAGAGGCGGAGAGACAGAGACAGAGGCGGAGAGACAGAGACAGACGCGGAGAGACAGAGACAGAGGTGGAGAGACAGAGACAGAGGCGGAGAGACAGAGACAGAGGCGGAGACACAGAGACAGAGGCGGAGAGACAGAGACAGAGGCGGAGAGACAGAGACAGAGGCGGAGAGACAGAGACAAAGGCAGAGAGACAGAGAGAGAGGCGGAGAGACAGAGACAGAGGCGGAGAGACAGAGACAGAGGCGGAGAGACAGAGACAGAGGCGGAGAGACAGACACGGAGAGACAGAGACAGAGGCGGAGAGACAGAGACAGAGGCGGAGAGACAGAGACAGAGGCGGAGAGACAAAGACAGAGGCGGAGAGACAGAGAAAGAGGCGGAGAGACAGAGACAGAGGCGGAGAGACAGAGACAGAGGCGGAGAGACAGAGACAGAGGCGGAGAGACAGACAGGCGGAGAGACAGAGACAGGCGGAGACACAGAGACAGAGGCGGAGAGACAGAGACAGAGGCGGAGAGACAGAGACAGAGGCGGAAAGACAGACACGGAGAGACAGAGACAGAGGCGGAGAGAGAGAGACAGAGGCGGAGAGACAGAGACAGAGGCGGAGAGACAGAGACAGAGGGGGAGAGACAGAGACAGAGGCGGAGAGACAGAGACAGAGGCGGAGAGACAGAGACAGAGGCGGAGAGACAGAGACAGAGGCGGAGAGACAGAGACAGAGGCGGATAGACAGAGGTGGAGAGACAGAGACGGAGAGACAGAGACAGAAGCGGAGAGGCAGAGACGGAGAGACAGAGACAGACGCGGAGAGACAGAGACAGAGGCGGAGACACAGACAGAGGCGGAGACACAGACAGAGACGGAGAGATAGAGACAGAGGCGGAGAGACAGAGGCGGAGAAACAGAGGCGGAGAGACAGAGACAGAGGCGGAGAGACAGAGACAGAGGCGGATAGACAGAGACAGAGGCGGAGAGACAGAGACAGAGGCGGAGAAACAGAGACGGAGAGACTGAGACAGAGGCGGAGAGACAGACACGGAGAGCCAGAGACAGAGGCGGAGAGACAGAGGCGGAGAGCCAGAG
>BLKR01008386.1:0-20586 GCA_011170035.1 Teleogryllus occipitalis
TTCGAATTATTTCAGATTTGTTCCCCTCAGCTGCTCATAGTTATTCGATTTGCACTTGTAGTGCTTCTTTAATTATAACAACGCAGAAGTGCACTCA
Source organism: Teleogryllus occipitalis (assembly GCA_011170035.1). Classification (NCBI taxonomy): domain Eukaryota; kingdom Metazoa; phylum Arthropoda; class Insecta; order Orthoptera; family Gryllidae; genus Teleogryllus; species Teleogryllus occipitalis. The sequence goes on from BLKR01008386.1 coordinate 98, forward strand.
CGCAAACATATGCCTTGCAACAAGTGCTTGTAATCGCCCCTGGGTGCCCTGAGTCCTTATTTGCGAATTATTTCAGATTCGAATTATTTCAGATTTGTTCCTCTCATCTGCTCATAGTTATTCGATTTGCACTCCTAATGCTTCTTTAATTATAACAACGCAGAAGTGCACTCACGCCTACACATGCCTTGCAACAAGTGCTCGTAATCGCCCCTGGCTCCCCTGAGTTCTTATTTGCGAATTCTTTCATATTCGAATTATTATTCGGATTATTTAAGATTTGTACCTCTCTGTCGCTCATAGTTATTCGATTTGCACTTGTAGTGCTTCTATAATTATAACAACGCAGATGTGCACTCACGCAAACATATACCTTGCAACAAGTGCTTGTAATCGCCCCTGGGTGCCCTGAGTACTTATTTGCCAATTATTTCAGATTCGAATATTTCATATTTGTTCCTCTTAGCTGCTCATAGTTATTCGATTTGCACTCGTAGATCTTCTTTAATGAATGTGACGTAAAAGTGCACTCACGCAAACACATACGTTGCAATAAGTGCTCGTAATCGCCCCTGGGTCCCCTGAGTCCTCATTTCCCCCTCCTGCGCGCGGCCAGGGGCCAGTTCGACCTAAGGGGCGAGACGAGCGTGCGCAGCATGGCGCGCAGACCGGCGCGCTTCTGCGCACGCGCAGCGATCTGCGCACTGCGATCTCTGCGCAGAAGACTGCGACGGCCAGCGTTAGCCCCGCGCAGAGCAGCGCCAGGTGCGGCCGCACGTCCCGCAGCTCCAGGATCCGGGCTTCGTCGCTTTCCGCCGCCGATTCCGCCGCGTTACTTCGCCGAGATTCTCCTAGTCGTTCATGAGACGCCAATACATCGCCCACGTTCGGTTGAAATCGTCATCCCACTTGAGGTACAGTCCCGCCTCACGGAACTGAACCAACTTCAGTTGAATTGCGTCGATCCACGGCAAGTTCCTGGAAAGTTAGAAGTAGGTGCTGATTTTCTACACGACGCGAATTGAGGAATTATTTCGGAACGTCAAAGGAAATGTAGGTGAATATAAAAGTATTGCATCCAATTGTGGATGTAAGCATAGGCGAAGGAGGCACGTGCTTACGGCACATTGCATTATACAAAAGCATTTATGTAATTTGTGAAAAAACCAACGAATTAGCACTACCCGTTGGAAGAGTTTGAAGAAACACCTCGGAGCGGTTAGAAGTAGTTATTTCGAGAAAATGGCGTTTAAACATTTGTGAAAATGCGGAAATATGAGCTCATTTTAACTGAAAAATGTTGAGATTTTAGGAAATTTTATGTGACATTCTTTAAAACACATGTACGCATAAATAGAATAATGTTAGCAAATTGCCAGTAATGTAACTATTGACGTCGTAAAAGATTAAGTAAAAAATGTATTTTTGTAATTCTTAAAAAAAAACAACCATAGAGCAATATTGGGTTTATGTCATCTTATAGTGTATATTTAGCATTATTCTTACAAACAATTTTAAAAAGATATTTAGAGCCGTTTTTTAGAAAATCTTGTTTTTGTTATTTTTTTAAATTGCACATAGTGCACTCAATATTGTCTGTCGCGAGTCTGTCCATTCGTTCGTCCGTTCGTTCGTTGTCTGTCCAAGTCTGTCCGTCCGTCTCTCCGTCCGTCTCGTCTGTCTGTCTGTCCGTCTGTCTGTCCGTCTGTCTGTCCGTCTGTCTGTCCGTCTGTCTGTCCGTCTGTCTGTCCGTCTGTCTGGCCGTCTGTCTGTCCGTCTGTCTGTCCGTCTGTCTGTCCGTCTGTCTGTCCGTCTGTCTGTCCGTCTGTCTGTCCGTCTGTCTGTCCGTCTGTCTGTCCGTCTGTCTGTCCGTCTGTCTGTCCGTCTGTCTGTCCGTCTGTCTGTCCGTCCGTCTGTCCGTCTGTCTGTCCGTCTGTCTGTCCGTCTGTCTGTCCGTCTCTCTGTCTGTCTGTCCGTCTGTCTGTCCGTCTGTCCGTCTGTCTGTCCGTCTGTCTGTCCGTCCGTCTCTCTGTCCGTCTGTCTGTCCAGAGAACAGAGGAGTTGAGCCTTCTTCTTCCGTAGTCTCTCAAGTCAAGCCTGTAACTCCTCTGCTCCCCGACTTTTCTATTGCGTTGTCGTGACACAAATGTTACTCATTTCTTACAACTGAGACGGAACTTCCCTTCTTCTACTGCTGCGTCTCACCGTATCTACAATCGCACAGAGAAAGCATTACTCCGTGAACGTATACATCCATCTCGTTGCGACCTGGCTACAACTGACAAAGACCTTTATAGGTTACATCTTCAGATCAGCAAAAATGCACGTTCAAGTCTGGGACCAAGTCGATCAGATCACATACAACTCCATGATGACGAGACGGACCTACTTGACCACGAAACAGATGCAGAAATATGACAGATTGGCATTTTCTCCTAAACCAAAACCGTTGTTGGATACAAAACGCACAGTCAGCAACCTATCAGACCATCAACTGTTCACAGATGAAATAGCAGTCCTCTCCAAGGGAGCGAACTACGCAGTAGCTCCTACTACAATTCCTTTTGAAGAAATTATCTCCAATATCGTGTCTGGGATACGCTCCCTACCAACTGATGTACCAGAAGAGATCCGGAGAGATGCTTCGAGAATATTACACAGGGCCAAACCTCCTAAGAGCAATCTCTCTGCTACAGAGAAGACAGCCTTGAAGAACTTAAAGAGCAACAAGGACATACTTATACTTTCGTCAGACAAAGGTAATGCAACGGTCGTTCTCAACACATCTGACTACCACAAGAAAGTGGAGGACACTTTGGATCCACAGACCTACACCAAGCTACCGCGAGATCCCACAGCAAGGATACTTCGCCAAACCAACCAACTACTCAAGAACTCGTCAATCCCTGAGGAAAAACAATGTTCAATTAGGATATCAGAAGCATTGCCATCGAGACTATAAGGACTTCCGAAGAACCTGAGGTGCCATTACAACTTATTGTCAGCGCTATTGGCTCGCCGACTTACGCCGTCTCCAAATATCTCTGCAACATCTTGAAATCGCACATCGGTCAAACCAACACGTACATTAGAGATTCAATGCACTTCATTGAGAAACTAAAATCACTGACATTGCAGCCTGAGGACATCCTCATCAGCCTTGATGTGGTTTCACTCTTCAAGATGGTACCGGTGAATGAAACTATGACATTACTTCAAGATATATTTTCGGATGTTATGAACAAAATGATGGGGTCGCCATGGGTAATCCCCTTAGTCCGGTCGTCGCCAATTTATACATGGAAAGTTTTGAAACCGCAACGCTGAACACCGCAGCTCTTAAACCTACGTGTTGGTTACGGTATGTTGACGACACTTTTGTCGTACGGAACCACGGAGATGATACTCTTAACGATTTCCTCGACCATCTCCACAGGGTCCATCCTCGCATTCAGTTCACAATGGAAAAGGAGCGGGACGACAAGCTGACTTTCTTAGATGTACTTGTCACCCAGAATGCAGATAGATCACAGGGACACACTGTGTACCGGAAACCCACTCACACGGATAGATATCTCAACAAAATGTCCAATCAACCCAAGTCAGAAGAGAGGCATGATGAAAACTCTGGTCAATCGTGCAACAAGGATATGTGAAAACGACAGTTTACCCGAGGAATTGAGTCACCTCAACAGAGCCTTGCAGGCCAACGGAAACTCTGCAGCGGAAGTCAAGAGAGCACTCCATCCAAAGAAAACTTCACGCACTGAAACAAATGCCACCCGAACACTGAAAGTACGCCTACCTTATGTGAAGAACAACACGGACCGTATAGGAAAAGTGCTAGAAAAACACAATGTAAAAACCATTTAAAGCCCACTTCACAGCTTCTAAACTTATTTCGATCTGCCAAGGACAGAAGAGATCCATTATCTTCAGCAGGGGTCTACAGAATTCCATGTTCCTGTGGCGCTGTATACATTGGAACTTCACAACGGAGCATCAACACCAGGCTTTGCGAACACAAGAGGAACTGCCGGTTTGGCTACACTGAAAAGTCAGCAGTAGCCAAACACGATTTCTCTGGCCGTGAACATAACATAGAATCGGAGACGTGGATGTTTTAGAAACCACAACTCACTACCATGCACGATTAAATCGTGAAGGTATTGAAATTCACAAACATCCCCAGAATTTCAATAGAAAGGAGGAGGGAATGAAAATTAATGCGATCTGGAGTCCCTTAATCCGCCAGGCAAAACCAAAACCTAATCACAAACAAAGACGTGACAGTGGTCACGTAGGTACGCGGGAACATGACAACAGTCACGTACGCACAGCGAGCGTCTCCGCCACGTCACCCGACCCGAGCCAATCAAGAGCAGCCCCCCACCACATCCCGCTGGTATAAATATCCCCGCGGACCAGGCGAAATGTTGTATAGTACATAGTGACAGCAAGTGAAGTGTGGTATGATGTGCGATGAATGGATTTGTAAATATAGTATAAGTATGACTAAGTGAGTGAATGATTAAAAATAGAAGAAAATAAGAACAATGAACAATTTCAAGAACTTATCACTTTATCAATATTTTTATTTTTAAAACAAATAGCCCAAAGGGCCATGTATAGTTTTAATTAGGTTAAGATTAGGTTTAATTAGTCTTTTTAAGTAATCGCCCTCCCGCAGCTCCAAAAGCCGAAAGGCTGGAGCAAAAGTGTAATTCCCTTATATTGAATAAATTCCCGCCTCGCTAGGGTAACTAGCGAGGAGAAAATGAAAAAAAAAAAAAAAAAAAAAAAAAAAAAAAAAAAAAAAAAAAAAAAAAAAAAAAGCAGTCATCGGGGAACCATCAAAGAGGATTCTTCGTCCGAGACCACATCGCCACTGAAGATGTCTGCCGTAGTTGCGGACGAAACGTCTGGAAATATGTTTTCCAATGGACCACGGCCCTTCAGCCCGGAAGAAAACTTTGACTAAACTAAAATATTTTAAAATTTGTTACAAATTTTCATGATGAAAAGAAAAAAGGCGTGGGGTCAAAATTGCATCACGTTGCAGGCTATGTAACAATAACTTACCATGCCAGTGGAGGGTTACTATTCTTAAAGTAATATTTCGGTTCTACTATTAGGAATCCAAAAAACTGAGAAAATTTCAAAATCAATGTTCTTTGGACGGCGAGATATTGCAGCTGGCAAGAGAATAGGGCAAGACCGTATATTCAGTCCACATTAAGAAAATAAGAATTTTTACTACGAAAAAATTAATACCATTCTGTAGCACCACTAGTTTATCACGTATTTATAAATTATGAACTACTTACATTACTTACCATTTCGTAATAATATATTCCCAATTGGGTGACTGGGCGTCGAAAAATTTCATTAACCTCAATGTTTTAGGTTTTCTAGAAACCACGGTAGGCCAAATTATATCGGTGGAAAGTGTAGTGTAGCGTTTTTCTTCGAGGTACAATATCTGTTCCTCCATATCATTAAAAAATTTGATATTGAGTCTTAACAAATATTTAGACCACGATTCCGTACAACAAAAATTGTCTTTTTTCTGTGAACAAAACCGTTTCAATCGATCTGTGTTGGGTTTACGGTCTATAGGAGTTAATCCTGTTAGTCCAGAGGCAATCAGTTGGTCAATTGTTTTGATGTCCGGGTAGTATTGTGGTGTCATAATCAAGTCGAAAAGACGGCCCTGGAAAAGAAACACTAGCTCAGAAGACAATTCATTCCAAAATTAGAAACATTGAGATTTCTCCGTCTTACAACAGTTTCACACAAGAATTATCAGCTTTCGAATGATGCAGAATTTTTCTTTTTTTATTTCATATTTTTAAATACCATGGTGGTAGCAGATTGTGCTAATCCATGATTATTAAATAAAGATTGCGGAAGTGCCAACCACAAAGTAGTATATTACAATACAAATTTTAGAAGAAAACACTGCCATACACGTTTTTCGGGAGTAATTCATCTCATATTTAGGGGCTTTACACTGATGAACATGAACGAACAAATATTTTTAGCATATGAGTAAATAAATAAATACAAATGAACAGTCATATTAATGTAAACAGAGTACATACCCTAGTAACATGGATGAAACACGTAGCAGGTCTTAATCCATATTACTTGGGAATGACTCTGCCGATACAAATTTTACAGTGTTCATTTTTATTTCCAAACGGTGGGAAGAATTGCTTCCGCAATAAAACATTCACTACAATAACGGGGCTAATTACCACAGTAATTGCCGTGCCGGGATACATCAATCAACGTTATTTATAAAGACATTCTCTCTTCAATTAGACATACGCTATATCGAGACAAACTTTTTAGATATAGACAATTATTTATTCTCTTTAGATTAGTTCAAACTAATTTTTTTATTCTCTTTAGATCAGTACAAACTAATATAAAGAGAATAAAAAATATAGACTTGAAGAGAATTAGGGTTGTGACAGTGGCGGCTCGTGGTCATACTATTCGGGTGTGCAACGCCTCTCTGCTCTCTTCCATCCTCCCCCCTCTCTGTCCCTTCCTCCCCCCTCTCTCTCCCTTCCCCCCCTCTCTCTCTCTCTCTCACACACATGCCCATACATACACGCATACATTACAAGCATACACATATATTCATTAACATAGATAATGACAATTACAAACAAGGCATCTTATGAAGTTTGATAACATGTTGAATAGTTTCTTTTATCGCCAACGAGGTTTGACCGCATTTCTTTTCACAACATTAGTTTCGACTTCACTCGGCAAGGACCCCTCCGAAATATTGACTACTTGTGTCGTGTTACCGCATGATTCGGCACTTCCAGAACGTTTTTCAAAGGGTGTCAGGAAACACATCGATTCGAAACTTTTTTACTCGCACTTTTGCTATGGAGTATTTTCCATAAACTCGCTGTACAAACTTAAGCTTAAAAGTACAAGTTTCTATATCCAATACTCAAAAAATCTGGATAGTTTGCCGTCTACACTGACTGACGAAACACGAAGTCTGTGTCGCTTCAGTAAATGCTGTTTCTTTTCAGTAATTTTGTCTGTGACTTTTCCATTGATGTAATTTTAATATTTTCGACGCTTTTTATTGTCAGTTGTACAAACACACTTCACAGAAAAACGAACACTCTAACTTCGGTTTTTCAAAACGCATTAAAGAGTAGCCTACATACGTTTACACAATACGTTTTGGTTTTCACATGCTTAGGAATGGATTTGTAATTGCAACTCCATTTAAAATGTGCAAATAGCATTCGATTAACACAATACTTATGAATACAACACTGCACAGCAATGCGTTTGCGTTTCGCGCGCTACCGAAGAATTGCTTTGGAAGGGATTAGAGCTCATTTAAGTGGAGAGATATCTCACACTTTCTTCATATCAATGCCACACGAACTTCTCTTAAAAACTTGTGCTAGCCAAGTGTTATATCTTCACGACATGTCAAGGCACTTCCAGAGGTCGCGCCTGCGCAGTAATATCCGCAAGGTCCGGAGTGTGCTCCCACCGCCCGTAAGTCACCATGTTCCCCCTCTTTCCCCTTCTGCCCCGCCGGAGCCACCAACCGCGGCTGCTCGCTCGCATTTCCCGAGTGTGCTCTAGCCTGCTGTCACGAAGGGCATTGGCGGCGGACTGTCAATCACAGCTTCCGAACGGCGCGTGTTTTGAAATACCATGTTTCGGAAACGCTCTGAGAGGTCTTGTATTCCCCTCATGTTAAGAAATGTTTAAGAAACTCTGCACCGCAATTATTTGGGTGTGCATACGCGAATACCCACGAGCCGCTACTGAGTTGTGAATATATTTCGTCTTTTTGGTTGGTTGGTGATTCCGGGCGCGCCAACAGCTTAAGTCATTAGTCCCGTAAGTGCCCCGCCGGATGGCGAGATCCGGCGCCGACCTACCGTTGGCTAGTAGGGTTTCCCCCTAACCAGGACTCTCCCACCAGCAGGGTACCGCCCCAGCCGGGACAAGCTCTAAGCTCCCAACCGGTCTCTCGGAATATGAGGTAGTGTAGTGCATGTTAGTGTAAGTGTGTGTGTAAGGGGAGAGGATAGGACAAGGAAGAGAAAGACAGATCGCGCGCGGTCCGTGGCCCGTTTGTTAGGGCGCTGCTCCGGCATTCGCCTGGTGTTGATCGGAGAAACCACGGAAATCTACCGATCAGAGCAGCCGGCCGCTCGAATTCTCCTCCAGATAGCGACTGTATTCGACCTAGCTGGAAAGTTAGTGTCGAAAATCCTGCCGCTGTCAGGACTCAAAATCTAGGACCTCCCGGTCAGAGGCGCTGCAGTGACATCAGTTGATGCACCGAGCTACCGCTCCCGGTGTGGAGCGCTGTGTCCTCACCTGGTAGGCGGCGGCGACGACCACGGCGGAGGCGAACAGCGCGGCGGCCAGCTGCACGCGCTGCGGCGTGGCGCGCACCCTGTCCTGCGGGGCGCCCCCGCACGAGGAGAAGGCGCGCAGCGCGGCGGCGGCGCTGGCGGCCAGCGACTCGCCCGCCACCACGCGCCACGCCAGCGCGTACGCGCCCGCCGTCCCCAGCAGCGCCAGCCAGATGCGTGCGGAGAACACGCGCAGCGGCAGCGACCACGCCGGCAGCTTCGCAGGCGGAGGCACGACTATTATCTTTCTCGAGGCTGTTTGTGACGCCGGCACGAAGTCACACGAAATCAATTCCCCTCCTTCTGAGTTAATCGCTCGAAAACTGAAGTCCACGTGCTCAAATAGGACAGCTAGAACGTCATCGTGAATACTTCCCTGAAAAATTTCAAGACGAGATTGTCCAATTTTAAAAAAGGGAAATGTATGTTTTCTTCAAGAAAAGAGTATGCCTTTAAAAGTATTGTATTTAACGCAATTTTCCCTTGAAATATAGTCTTTACAAGTTAAAACTGCAACGAAAATTGCATTTAAGCAATATATGGAACATTCTAACTAATGGTGAGTTAGTTGTTAGTGGTTTGTTAGTGATAGCAAAATTAAAATTATCGAATTTGTGTTCCTCAAAGAATATTACATTAATTCACGTTATTCATCATAGTTTATAATGTGTAGGTTGTAATCTTAATCTTCTGAAACCCTTCCACTATATCCACTGAATATTTCATTTAGATATAGAAGAAAGCTTTTATTAAAATTTATTTTATTTATTACTATTGTTTAAGATCAGAAGTGCCTGGTCTTATATCTTTACATCATGGTGTAACATAACCTCAGAATATTACAGGTACCACGTCGTTGTCTCATTGTTTTTGTTTTATACTTATAATATTCACGTAATATATTATGATTGTAACTGATTGGTTGATGTTGACCTTTCAGACACTGAAGAAGACCTTATACTTTACGTCGAAACGTCTGTTACGAATATATTTAAATTGACTGGAAACATCGTTTTTTTTCTTGTAATGTTTAATTTATCCAGTGAATGCTGATTTATTTGATTTTATTTATTTGTTTTCTTAATATAATAAGAACGTGTAATGATTAGTGAAGCCCGAATGAAGTTCGAACTTACGTTGTCCCTAAACAGTATTTGAGTGATTCCGAAGTGTGCGGTTGTGCGAATGTTCGGATATCTGGTTCTGTCAGTCAGGGCTAGACCACTTCCCGTGCACCAATCGAGACGTATGAAGTGTCATTCCACGCGTTTCGGCCTCCTGATGGGGAGCTGATAATTGGTTTTTGGATCTGGTCAGAAGATTCAAAGCAATTTCCAAAAATGTGTTTTGGCGCTGCGCTCTTAACGATTGTGCTTGGAACTTATTAAATTTGAAGAATTTTAAGTGAATACGGGGAATACAAAACTATAAGTACTGTTAGAAAATATATGAACGTTTTTACGTTCTTCTTACGTTTACGTTCTTAACTGTACAAAAACCGATTTTCAAATGAATGAGACCCAAACCTATTCCTATTAAAAATTACTAACACCTCACTTACGTCAACATACAAAACAGTCTCCTTTAAATGTATATATTGATTCGCATTCAAAAAGATTAATTGCAGAAGTGGAAGTGAACACAAACTGAGTTTGTGGAGTTTTAATCTCTTCAAATACCAGAGGAGAAAAATATAAGTGTTAAGCAAATCCGGAGAAGAATCAAATATAGTTGTAGAAGATTTTTCGACAGAATTTTCGGAACAAATGGGAGTGATATGAGCTAATGATAAGGATTAGAGAATAACCCAGAGCAGCTAACAGATGATCCTTGTGCATTATTGCGCATGTTAGCAAAAATAGTAAAAATGTAGCTGTACTAAAATATATTCGATCCATCAATACTGTGACATACCAATATGTCACTGAATATTGTACAATATTTATTTTAAATGGCGGAAATTAAAGAGGATAAATTATGTGAATATGCTAGCATAGCAACGGTAAGCGAGCCGTCGTCAAGGTCAACATATTCATGGAGTGACAATCGCGGAGACGGCTAGCTAATTCTATATAGAATTCTGGGATTGGCCGAAAAAGCAGTGACAGTCGTGAAGACGGCTAGTTCGTTTTGCAAGAAATTTAGAGATTGGCTAGGTACGAAAGTACATCAAATGTTATCTGCAAATAAACAATCGAATTTATGAACCGAGTTTTGCAGGGCTGAAAGAATACGAGAGACATTCGTTCTGACTGATGCCGTGCTCATGAACGGATCGTGCTCCAATTAATGTTAGGAGTTATTTTTTCTTTAAGGACTTGTAAGTATCTACTAGGGAATGGATATTGAGAGAACATCAAAATTGGAACTCTAAGTGTGACAGTGGAGCTTAAAATATTTCATGTGAACGAGTTGGAGGGACATTGAGGGCTTGGGCGAAGTTGTCAGTGATTGGACTGGAATGTTAGCAGCAAATAGTTAGTTGATCTGACGAACGGTAATTGAAGTGAGCTTCCGAGAAAAGAAGAGAGAAGATGGTGTCTGGACCTGAGGACAGCGGCGTCGGAGATGGATAAAGGTGGCCGAAAAAGCGCGCGAAGGCATAAGGTTGGAACGGTCATGACAAACATTTAATTTTATATTGGGAATAGTTATACAATACCAAAATTGTTTTAAATTGTTAATAAATTTCCATGTTTTCGTGAAATGAATATATGATTTTTCATTGAGCCAATTCTAGCAATAAAGTAGCAAGATAGATAGAGATTTGCTTTTCAGATTCCTCGACCGAGTCATTTTGAGTATAAATTGCAGTTTATTTTAAAATGGCGCGCCAACTGGGGCTGAATTTCGTTTAAATCAGCCAGATTATTTCAATACCTTCAATTTTTTTACGGCGATTATCATTTTGAAATTGCAATATTACCAGTTCATATTCCGTATAAAGGTAACATACAAGGCCATTAGATGTTTGTAATTTTTGAAAGAGAATAAAACATTCTCAGCTACTACGATTCATTGGTAAGTCCATGGCCAGATGAGCGAAAAAAGCTACGCATGAAAGAAATGAAGTTTGAAAGAAATTTTCAAAACATGTTCATTGAATCGAATACAATGTAGACACCACAGCACACACTGCAATATAATGGGAGACATTTGAAGCTTTCGCCCCTAGTGGCCCGATAAGTCGAATGTTACAGCTCGGAACCATAGTAATAATGAAGTGTGAAGGTTGGAAATACTTTTTTCTTCTACCATTGTATAATTCTGTCATTTGATGGCTGCAATCCGTGGCATAATGATACTCATTACGATACAATTTTCATTATGATACAGGTTCTTGACCAATCACAGAGAAGCTTACAAACCAAGTTGTGACACTTCATTAATCATTGAGAATCTGTATAATAAATGTGTGGTTCGATTGTGTACTTTAAAATTGCGTTTAGTATTATTTATGATTGTCAGTGTTCATTTATTTTATTATCAGTAATTTTACGTGGAATATTATTTCAAATAAATTGGATCGTAATTTCACTTTGATCCTATTTGTCTAGTGTAGTGGTAGTGGTAGTGGTAAAGGGAATATTTGACACGTTAAGATCAGATCGCAAGTTATTTTGTGTTATACTATATTGATGCCGAGTCCAACCGGCCAATTCTTTAGTTTGAAATGTCTAGTGAATTAGAGGATGAGTTGGCACCTCCAGAAATGAGAAAGAGCGAAAACGGTGACATCGAAATTATTGACACAACTTTCGTACTCTCGCAGGCGCACTCGTAAACCAAAGCCACCTGCGGCTGGTAGGGTAGCTGTCCGCCAGGTGGCCTTGACTGAAACCTGCATGTCAACTGCCACGGAACGATTCAATTTTACATTACTAAAAGTTACCATAAGTCGTAGAAAAAGTACCGTATGAAACTCGATGTAATGGGTATTATTACACTCTTGTGAAGTTTACGATAATCGCTCGTATCGTATTGATTGACTGATTTTTTTCGTGTTTCCACCGTGTTTTCAACTGCTTTGGTCATTAGTCCCGTTAGTGTAGTGTATGTTTTTTTCTCGGGAGATGGTGATCTTCTCCCTCTGGATGGCGAGATCCGGCGTCGACCTACCGTCGGCTTGTGGGGTTCCCCCTAACCAGGAATCTCCCACCAGCGGGGCACCGCCCCAGCCGGGACAAGCTGTAAGCTCCCGACCGGTCTCCCGGAACATGTGGTAGTGTAGTGCATGTTAGTGTAAGTGTGTGTAAGGGGAGAGGATAGAACAGGGAAGAGGAAGGAAAGATCGCGCGCGGTCCGTGACCCGTTTGGTACGGTACTGCTCCGACATTCGACTGGTGTTGATCGGAGAAACCACGGAAAACAACCGACCAGTCGCTCGTATCGTAATATCACAGTCGTGTATTAATACCCATCATTACACCATCGTTTCATAATGTACTGTTATGGTTTACTAGTCTATTGCTGTGTGTATACGGATCTGAAAGAAAACACATAAGGTACTGTTAATTCCCTTGCGTGACTTTCTGATTCTTTATGCCCGCGCGGGCCTTTTGAATAGTTTATGGCCCGCTAATACCAACAGAGCACACACATTTTTATGAATTCGAGTTATTAAAGTTGAGATGCAAGCAAATACAATAAACAAAGACCATAATCCTCAAATATGTGAAACAACGCGTTATAAACTTTATTTTGCTTAATTGATATGAAAATTGTAATTTTCGAATGTTCCCGTCAATTTATAATTGCAATCAGGCACTCATATTTCACAGCAAGGTATAACTATTTTAGAGACTCGTAGGCTTCTTGACTAGCAATACTACTCTTAGGAAGAAGATGTATGAGGCTCACCGGCTAAAATCGTCGAAATGTAACTTTTTGATGTTATCAAATATTCTAAATAACTTTTGGCAATCGACGCAAATAATAGAAAAGGACCGTTTCACCAGCGCAATCCTCACTAATATTTTACATATATCTCTCAAATACACCATAATCATTTTCATATTATTTTCGAGATTTTACTGGAAACCACTGTCCGTATCTTTGATAGTTTTTGCAAGCATTTTCGCAGGAACTTCGCAATATTCTTTCATTTTGTACTAGCAAGTCAGTCCAAAAACGATTATGCAGTGGTAATTGGATACGCATCCGTTTTGTTTATCTGACGTCAAATTGATAATTGACGATTACAATGCGTCTTTTCACTTTAGACACAAGAAAAATGATAAAACGTTTCGAATTCTCGTTTGATTCGGCAACGAACTAGTAAACCATAAAGTTTTGTATGCACCACGGGCGTTACTAGTTATTTTTGCCCCTCTGGCGACTTCAAACCCCTCGGGCCAGAGGCCCACGGGTTTGGAAAACTCCATCGGAACAACCGTGAGCATCAACTGATGCTCAGTGCATCAACTGATGTCACTGAAGCGCCTATGACCGGGAGGTCCTAGGTTCGAGTCCTGACGGCGGCAGGATTTTCAACACTAGCTTTTCAGCGAAGTCGAATTTAGTCGCTGTCTGGAAGAGAATTCTATCGGCCGGCTGCTCTGATCGGTAGTTTTCCGTGGTTTCTCCGATCAACACCAGGCAAATGCCGGAACAGTACCCTACCAAACGGGCCACGGACCGCGCGCGATCTGTCCTTCCACTTCCTTGCCCTATCCTCTCCCCTTACACTCACACACTAACATGCACTACACTATTACATATTCCGGGAGACCGGTCGGGAGCTTAGAGCTTGTCCGGCTGGGGCGGTGCCCCGCTGGTGGGAGAGTCCTGGTTTGGGGAAAACCCCACTAGCCGACGGTAGGTCGGCGCCGGATCTCGCCATCCAGCGGGGGAAGATCACCGCCATCTCCCGAGAAAAAAAGCATGCACTACACTAACGGGACTAATGACCGAAGCAGTTGACGCGCCCGGAAACACGAAAAAATCAATAAATCTGTCTGTCCATCCGTCTTTTCGTCTGTCCGTCCGTCCGTCCGTCCGACCGACCGTCAGTCCGTCCGTCTGCCCGTTCGTCTGTCTGTCCGTCCGTCTGTCCGTCCGTCTGCCCGTCCGTCTTTCCGTTTGTCCGTCCGTCTGTCCGTGCATCTTCGTTTAACATTTTATACGTCGAGTACTAAATGCACTTAATTACAGAAAAAATAATTTATTTTTTAAATGAAAGAATACTTACATATAACCTTGTAGAATTATCCTTGACACCTTTCCAACGAATACGAAGGTTAAGCCGTGCTTCCAGCTCTTTGTACTCTAAGTATCCCGTAGTAGCCATTGGGATAAATAGTTCTCCAACAGGCATATAGCGTGAAACCCTTTCGCCTTCACGCCGAGAATAGGACAAGGCTGTGCCGCCGAGGTCCTTCGTGCGAGTGGCCACCAAGGCCTTCAAGGCCCATTCACAATGCAAACATAAGCATAAGCATGGCGTTAACATAAAAGTTAGGACTACGTCTACAAGTGGACTCATTCACAATGCGTTCGCATAAGCATAACACGTAAGACGTTAACATAAGAGCTTGCAAGCTTCAAGCTTCTGTGCTATGCTTATGTCAGACATAAGGAATGAGCCAATCACAGTTCGTTAACTCAAAATCGAGTATCGAAGTCGATCGTGTCGATTCGTGTGCTGCGTCTCATAGCCAATAGAAACTCTTATTTTGCCTGTGTTTATGTTCGACATTGTGAATACGCCAACTCTTCGCTTGTGTTAATGTCTATGTCTATGTGTTATGCTTATGTTTGTGATTGCATTGTAGATAGACTTGCCAACTCGCGCGTGCATGCCTCACTGCGCTCCCCACACCGTTGAGCACCTCCACCACTCCTTTCCCAACGACATCCATGGCCAGCGCCCACCACCGCCCCTCCCCCGCCCGTTCGCGCAGCAGCAGCCCGCGGAAGCCCTGGTGGCGCTGCCACAGCGCGGCCAGCACGCGCCGCCCCGCCCGCAGCTGCGCCCCCGCCACGTCTCCCTCCGGGCGGCTGCGCTGGCGCTCCCGCCCGCACGCGCTTGCCCCGCCGCTCGGTTGTTTCCTCGAAGGCTTCTGCGGGACTCCCACGCTCGCTCTCCAATTGGGTGTTCCTCAAGGAGCGTCTTCTCTCGCCTCCTGCCGCTCGTTTGTTTCTCAAAGAGCTCCTGGGACCCACGCTCGCTCTCCAGGTGTTCCTCAAGGAGCGTCTTCTCTCGCCTCCCGCCGCTCGTTTGTTTCTCAAAGAGCTTCTGGGAGCCACGCTCGCTCTTCAGGTGTTCCTCAAGGAGCGTCTTCTCTCGCCTCCCGCCGCTCGTTTGTTTCTCAAAGAGCTTCTGGGAGCCACGCTCGCTCTTCAGGTGTTCCTTAGGAGCTTCTCCACTCGCCTCCCGCCGCTCGTTTGTTTCTCAAAGAGCTTCTGGGAGCCACGCTCGTTCTCCAGGTGTTCCTTAGGAGCTTCTCCACTCGCCTCCCGCCGCTCGTTTGTTTCTCAAAGAGCTTCTGGGAGCCACGCTCGCTCTTCAGGTGTTCCTCAAGGAGCGTCTTCTCTCGCCTCCCGCCGCTCGTTTGTTTCTCAAAGAGCTTCTGGGAGCCACGCTCGCTCTTCAGGTGTTCCTCAAGGAGCGTCTTCTCTCGCCTCCCGCCGCTCGTTTGTTTCTCAAAGAGCTTCTGGGAGCCACGCTCGCTCTTCAGGTGTTCCTCAAGGAGCGTCTTCTCTCGCCTCCCGCCGCTCGTTTGTTTCTCAAAGAGCTTCTGGGAGCCACGCTCGCTCTTCAGGTGTTCCTCAAGGAGCGTCTTCTCTCGCCTCCCGCCGCTCGTTTGTTTCTCAAAGAGCTTCTGGGAGCCACGCTCGTTCTCCAGGTGTTCCTTAGGAGCTTCTCCACTCGCCTCTGGTCGCTCGTTTGTTCTTCCAGGAGATTCTTATATCGCCATTCATTCTCCACATCTTTGTCAACAATCGAAGATGACTGGTAGCTTTCCTGTTTGTTTTTAAGCCACAGATCGGACGAGAAGTGTATTTGAGATTGTGTCAGATTTTCTAAATTTCTATTCATCCTCTCAGTTTTGTCCAAATTGCTCTGATCTTTAAAGCTTTTCTGGAGGTTGGTGAATAACAACGGGTCTTCACCTAAGAGCTTCTGATTCTCGTCCACAATTTTGCCTCTTCCTCTACACCCAACTTGAACTATATTTGGATCTGTCTTGAGGACGTAGTGCTGTTTAAGTCGTTTGAAGTTTTCGTTCTTTTTCTTACAGTTGTAAATTTCTGCTGTCCTTCCTATCGCTAGAACAACTGGCGCTGAAGAATATAGCTGAAGGTTGCGATACAAGATGGCGCCATCTGTCATACTCTGTAAAAGACCAGACATTTATGTAATATTTAAAACTCGCTTAGGAATGTTTCGCTGCAAGAATTGATTTTACAGTTCATGTCAAAAGTACCATCGCGTGGTTTACTTTCACCAGACTAAGACCGTTCGACTTCTAGATTATTTGAAACTCGCTTAGAGAGCTTTCGTTGCAGTAATTGATTTCACAGACCTTGTCCGAAAGCCAATCGTGTGGAATTCCCTCATCAAACTAAGCCCGTTTGACCTCAACATTATGCAAAAGTTTACTAGGGAGGTTTTGCTGCAATAATACGTTCAAAACAGATATCCAAAACACCATCCTGCTTCCCCATCGGCGAGCGGTCCACGGTCACCTAATTTTGACCCCTCAAAAGCATTACAGAATTTCACATCGACATTCGGACTCGCCACATGTACTGGACTAGCCGAATCGATCCCAACATTTGTTTTTCTATTTGTAGAAACTGTGTGAGTGGATAAGACCGATCCCTAAAATAAGACTCAAGGAATAACCGCGTATGTACCTGTCTGACGTTATAAAAATAACAGTTTTTTCTGCTACGCAAATAACTTGCACTTTGAATTTTTGGATTCGCACGCCTCAATTTCAAGATAGAATCGCCCTTTCCAAAAAAATACCGTGAATTAAGGCAATTGAGAGCGTTTAAACAGCTTGTTAAATTAATCTGATTGGTGCAGATTTCTCTAAAAAGAAAGTTTTTGTTACAGTTCGCCGCGAAAGTTATAGAAACCACGGCTTTCCAAAAGCGGTATTCAGGAACCAACTACACCTAACCACGGCAATTATGTGTTTTTCCTACAATCCAGAGGTAGGGAAATTTAATAAAGACCATTGCCTACAGAGTATACAAATTCCCATGATATTGTTTATGGCCTAGCGGAGTATTGAATTCCTACGCCAATGACCGAATCTTTACTCATCCCCTTTCGTCTTCGGAGGGTTGTCAGGAATTTTTAGTCCACCTTCAATCACTCTGGCATCGCATCCTCGTCGCCAGAGAAAGCCAGCGCTGCCGCAGGGAGCATAGAAAGAATTGGCGGAGAAAATTGAATACCCACAGCCAAGGCCAATTCCTTACTACCATTCTGTACATCCCCCATTCGTGAAATTCGTCATCAATTAAGAATCCCACAGACCGGCGCAAAAAATCCGCAGCAAGTGGAGAACGGTAAGTTAAGGCTCCCAAACACCGGCGCAAAAAATCCGCAGCAAGTGGAGAACGGAAAGTTAAGGCTCCCAAACACCGGCGCAAGAAATCCGCAGCAAGGGGAGAACGGAAAGTTAAGGCTCCCAAACACCAGCGCAGAAGATCCGCAGCGGGATCGGGGCAGAAAGTTAAGGCTCCCACAGATCACAAGTTAAGACTCCCACAAACCGGCACTAATGATCTGCAGCGGGTACGGTGTGGAACTTAAAGCTCCCACACACCAGCGTGTAAGATTCGCAACGGTTGTGTTTTTTTACTAGAATGACCAGTGCTTTTTTGATAAATTTTGGAATCTGATTTTGGAAGATATATGAAAAATCTAACACCAATCATGAAATTATCATGGGATTAGACAACCCCATAACGCCACCATCAGCTACGAAAAGAAGCCCACGAACAGAGAGGAGTAGGGTACACGGCGGAGCGATGGCTTGTAAACGCGCCATCTACCCACAGCTTTTCGAACTCTGACGCCCGAACTAGCTAATAATGTTTTTCCGGGAGGTCACGAAAAGAGGGGAATATTCACACCTGCAAAAATTGTCCCAGGCACGAGTACCATATGTATCGCGGCGCGTCGGAGGAGCTCTCTATGATTGCAGCAGCGACGGCGACTAAACTGAGTTCTGAAGGCGATTGTAACTTGATAGCATACGAGTTTATTTTAACTTGGTAGTTAAGAGTTAGCTTGAGAAGCGTATCAACGAAAGTGATGTAATTGAGAAGTGGAGTGCACGAACATTCTTCGCATTAACATTCACAATATTTGAGAGAGCAACTGAAGCGATTGTTTGACTTCGACATAATTTCAAATTTGTAAAATTCGCGCAGAAGGACATTAACTAAATCCAGCATCTCATATTGCACGCTGAGACCACATACGCCCAAAGTGTGGTAAGTAGGCCGAGCATTTAAAGCATAACTTCAGCAACATTAATTATTCGAGGCTGGAAGCGCGAACAAACTAGTACGAGGCGCGGCAGAAGAAGAAGGACGACCCCAGGAAGAGCGAAGCGTAGGTGAGAAAGATTTAGACTTGAACAAGAATCGTACGAGTCCGGAGAATGGGAGAAGGGTGTGGGAATTGGAGGCGAGGCGGAGTCCAGAGCCCGAGGGAAAGAAACTGGTAACATCGTGCGACAGCGAGCGAAGACGGGTGGCAACGCGGGGCTGCGAACGGCAGAAAATCCCCAAAGTTACCTACAGGTGAGCTATGCGGAGCTGTTGAGGTAAAAGAACTGGCAACGTTTATGCGGCGATCAGTTGGGGAAAGAGAATAGCAGTAAATACACGTGTTAAAAGTGGGTGAAAAGTCCAGAATATGTGGGAGAAGTATTCCGAAAGATGTGAGTGGCAGTTTCAAGTTCATTTACTGCGCGTGTAATTGAATTCATTCAAAGAGGCTATACCTTGTACAATTTTACTTAAATAATTCATGATTTTCACATGTTGTACAGTTGATGTTATCTGGAAAAGTCATAGTTTATTGTATTGTGTTAAAAGTAATTGCTTTCTGTGATATGTAAAGGGGTCAGATTTAAGTAACATGTATGTTACGTTTTATTGTTTCTTTCTCTTTAAAGTTCACAGTGTTATAGTGAGTGCGAAGCCCAAGGCTAGCATCTGTGAACGGGATACCTTAGAACAAGTGTAAAACTCATTTTAAAAGCTGTGCACGGAAAAACTAGAGAGTAGAAAGAGTAAAATAATGTGGTAGACAAAAATTCAGAAAGAGGAATGAGCAAATTGTGAATTGTAATTGGTGAAAGTGTGTTCAGGCAGTCGAGGTGACGCCAATTTTTTGTTTTGCCTTGTTTTCTGTTTTTTTCAGTGACCAACTATTTAAAGTGCATAATCCTATTATATAATTGTGCCACTGTAATTTTTTCATTGAATATATGCTCATTTTATTCGTATTTTATCTGATACATTGTGTCAAGGGTTCAGACCTTTCTCATACTCAAAAGAGCTCGCTTCACGAGCATTCATACTATCATGCTCTCTCCACGTGTGGAAGGTAGTAGGTGGGTGTGTTAGAATATATATTCATTGGCGAAATGATCAAAATTTTACAAAAAAAAACTTTAAAAATCAAAGTTTAAAATAATTTTATATTAATCAAATTACTTAACGCGATTAATAGTATTTTTCTGACCGTTGGTAGAGTTAGATTCACTGGCGAAATGAAAAGTTTCGAGATCTGACGTGTTGTTTTTGTTGTTGTTTTTTCGTTGTTTCCACAGCGAAACCGGATGAAAGCCGTCCGAGGATGAATGGAAAGCCGCCGCGAATAAAACGCTCCCAATGCAATACCGCGCGGCTCGCCTACCGCGCAAACCTCAACGTGCTCATAAACCAGGACGTGTTGCGAAATTTCCGCTGCGAACTTTCCGCGAAAGCAGCAGATGATCCGCGGCGGTCTGTGGGAGTCTTGACAGTGACAACACCGCCAGAGAAGGCGAGCGGTGCCTGCAATGGCGTCTCCGTGGCAGGATAAGAATA
>BLKR01008387.1:0-20546 GCA_011170035.1 Teleogryllus occipitalis
GCTAGCGGGGTTTCCCCCTAACCAGGGCTCTCCCACCAGCAGGGCACCGCCCCAGCCGGGACAAGCTCTAAGCTCTCGACCGGTCTCCCTGAATATGTGGTAGTGTAGTGCATGTTAGTGTAAGTGTGTGTTTAAGAGGAAAGGATAGGACAAGGAAGAGGGAGGAAAGATCGCGCGCGGTCCATGGCCCGTTTGTTAGGGTACAGCTCCGGCATTCGCTTGTTGATCGGAGAAACCACGGAAAACTACCGATCAGAGCAGCCGGCCGCTAGAATTCTCCTCCAGACAGCGACCTAATTCAACCTAGATGAAAAGCTAGTGTCGAAAATCCTGCCTCCGTCAGGACTCAAATCTAGGACCTCCCGGTCAGAGGCGCTGCAGTGACATCAGGTGATGCACTGAGCCACTGTTCCCAGTGTGGCTGGAAGAGAAAGTCGGAGTTTCAAAGAAATTATGCATAACGAAATATTCGATTTTTTTAAACATACGAAATAAAGACATACGAATAAAGTGTACATTCGTAAACATATGAATTATGTGTTGAAGGACGAAACTATCACTAAGAGCACAGAAATGGTCCAAACCTGAAGTTCTAAAGATTCTAAATATCGAGTCAAATAGGTACTAAAAATTAAGCAGTTACTAACGACGGTCAGACGTTTTACGGTATCAATGACCGACAAAACAATGATTCTAACTTCACAAATTAAAGATAAAGTTATTTATTACATACGAGAGGAAGGATTTTTTTGGTTAGAAGAATCTCAAATTACGACTGGTTCTGTCGAAAAATCCCAACACTTCGCTGCAGCAGTAGAATACTTTCTAATAACTTCGTAACAGTCTAAAAGGAAGTAAAAATGAAAGTTTGTCTTTGACAATAGTCACGTACTGCCTTTGCCTGCTACCGGGCGTAATTATCAAAGCAAATTAAATAAATTATCTATCTATCTATCTATCTATCTATCTATCTATCTATCTATCTATCTATCTATCTATCTATCTATCTATCTATCTATCTATCTATCTATCTATCTATCTATCTATCTATATCTATTTCCCCATTTATCTCTCTCCCCGTCTCTCTACATATCTATCTACCTCTCCGCCTACCTACCTCCCTACCTATCTACCTACCTACCTACCTCTCTACGTATCTATCTCTCTACATATCTATCTATCTCTACATATCTCTCTACATATCTATCTCTATCTATCTATTTATAGATGAACAGTGGCAATAGTTACTGCGCAAAATAGCAACGTTTGTGTAGCTCGCGTGGAACGTTGCTGGACCACGAGAAGCAGGTCGAAATGGAAATGTGGCGAGAGGGGGGGGGGGAAGCGGGCCAGCGGCGAGTCGGAGGCTGCGGGTGCGGCGCCTCCGGGCCTTTGTTCGCTCCCCACGCGAAAATGCTGGCGCAGCGGGGCCCAAAGTCGCCTGGAGCGCGGGAGGGCTTCGGTTTTACTCTGCCCGCTCCCCTCCCCCTTCGCGCGCACGCAATCCCTTGCTTCCTCGGCGCCCCTGTCGCAGTCCCCGC
Source organism: Teleogryllus occipitalis (assembly GCA_011170035.1). Classification (NCBI taxonomy): domain Eukaryota; kingdom Metazoa; phylum Arthropoda; class Insecta; order Orthoptera; family Gryllidae; genus Teleogryllus; species Teleogryllus occipitalis. The sequence goes on from BLKR01008387.1 coordinate 1,542, forward strand.
CGCCCCAACTCCTGGCTCGCCCCCCCCGCCTCATTCCACTCTCCGCGCCACTTGGACTACGCCCCTATCTCGCTTTGGTTACACCCCCGCTCCGTTCTTGTTTGCCTCGTCCCCTCCCTCATCTCATTCTTGCTCCTCTCTTCCTTGCCCCTCCCATGTCCATCCTTACCATGCGTGCTCATCCCATGCGTGTCTCTTCCATGCGTGTCTCTTCCATGCATGTCTCTTCCATGCGTGTCTCTTCCATGCGTGTCTCTTCCATGCATGTCTCTTCCATGCGTGCCGCGCCCATGCGTGCCGCGCCCATGCGTGCCCCAACCATGCGTGCCCCAACCATGCGTGCCCTCCTATGCGTGCCCCTCCATGCGCGCCTCTCCCATGCGTGCCACTCCCAGCCGTGCCCCTCCCCATGTGTGCCTCCCATGCGTGCCCCTCCATGCGCGCCTCTCCCCATGCGTGCCACTCCCATGCGTGCCCCCTCCCATGTGTGCCCCTCCTATGTGCCCCTCCCAGCACGCACATGCCTCTCCCATGCGTGCCACTCCCATGCGTGCCCCTCCCCATGCATGCCCCTTTCCATGCATGCTCACTCCCAAGCATGCTCCTCCCATGCATGCCCTTCCCATGCATGCCCTTCCATGCATGCCCTTCCCATACATACCCTTCCCATGCATGCCCTTCCCATCACTGCCCCTCCCCATGCCCGCCCTTCCAGGTCCGTTCCCTCTCATTCCTTTTGACACATCATCCCTCCTCATCTACACCCACCTCGCCCCTCCCGCCTCGTTCCCTCGCCCGCCTAGTCATCGATCCTCGTCGTCCTCTTCCCGCCTCGCCTTCCCGCCCGTCTCGTCGCCGCCTCGACCGCCCTCCATTCCCTTGCCTCGTCATTACCTCCACCTCCTCCAACTCCTCCGCACCCCAGCGACCGTCACCACGACTACCGGGTCACCGCCGCCGCTTCCACCTCTGTTCGTCGCGGGCTCTTTCGTGTCTCTTCTTCCATCACCACAACCAATATCAACGCCACCCAACGCTGTCCGGATTCCGCTTCGCTGCGTAGGCGCTGGTCACATCGGTGTCCGATCTTGCAGAAAGAGAGCTTCGGGTTGTAGGATGCGGTGAAGCGTGTTGATGGAATCAATATTGACAGGGGTAATATTGAGGATGAACAGCAACCTAGATGCATCTGATTGTGTTTGGCAGGTACATGTAGTCGTGGAATATGAAGTAAAAATATTAAAAGAAATTACTGACGTGTCTGTTGCAGTATTCAAGAGATTTGCACTACACTATTTTGTAAGCAGGTAGACATGGAATGAACGTTAATGTTTCTGCTACATTTACTCGTTTCCTTTTACTGTCTTGTATTCACCTCCAGTTTCATGAAAACAGAAATATTTAAGTAATATGAAGAAAATTGTCGTAATTCAGTATGCCAGCAAGAGTCAACAAGTAGAACAAGTTTGGATTAAAATAATAGTAGTTCTACTGAATATATTTATTGTTGATTTTGATTCCTACATTAGTTCTCATTAGAGTTTGATTTATCTGATGGAATTCACAAACGTAATGCCAATGTCTATGTGAAGCATGAGCACAATACAGCATTATACAGTGGTCTCATTCATTCTAAGAAAACAGAGTTTCGTTGAAATTTTCTCTGTGCTTACGCCGTTACTACTATAACAACGCGGCACTCAGTAACTATGAGACAAATCTTGATCACGTTCATAGTTCAGGTTTTCAAATAACGTGGAGATAATGATGCGATATAGTTTTAGGCCATAATTACATTTTTGTCTCGAAAATATAGTTTTTGGTGTTATTATTAAATTAAAATTATATTATTATTTATTAAATTAAAACCCCCTGATACATGATTTGAAACATATTTTGATATCAATTTAGTAGTAGTGATTCATTAATAAAAACGTGAAAAAATAAAGGCTCCCACACACCGGCGCGGAACATCCGCTGCCTGTGCGGAGCATCCGCAGCGGAAATTTTGCGTCACGTGTGGGCTTATGAGCTCGTTCAGAGCTGCACAGCAGGAGCGGTGCGGCATTGGATTGGCAGTGTTTTATTCGCTGCGGATTTCCATTCGCGGTAGGACGCATTTTTTCGTTGGGGCTCCAGATTTGCTGTAGAAACCAAGGGAAAGGTTTAAAAAGAAATTAATATATTTGTTTAGAAAGGTAAAATAACCGAGAAACAAAAAAGCAATCGAATTGTGTAAATTGGGTGCTTTTTAATTTCTGGGTTAATTTTTCTTTTTGAATAAATATATTCATTTCTTTTGTATATATTAAACAATTTACATGTTTCTGGAGTGTTTCTATGCTTCTGCAATGTAATTTTTTGCCTAGAAAGCATTTTTTCAAACCAACTTTTCAGTGCTTATTGCGGCTGAGCCATCCATAATACTGAAGTAGTTAATTAGACAAAATATACTTAAAGTTATCTCTGAAGCTTATTTTCCAATTTTCGAAGTTTCCACCCCAGGACCTCATATAAAGTGCAATAACGAGTCGTTCTTCAGGTGAGATAGCTTCATGATTGTTAACTGTTAGATTCTTTTGTTTCTGCGATCAGATTCAAAATTTCATCAAAAGAGGCACTGTTCGTTCAAGTAAATTTTAGAGCGTTTCTAATCCTATGTGGCTCAAGGTGTGAACTTATCCGTACTTTTTTCCTTTCTAGGTCCAAATCTTGAACCTCTTTTCTACGTTTTCTAAAGAGATAATAAGAATTTGAGGGAAAATCGTAAATAAAGAAGGCAAAAGAACTATGTCGCATGTGCTCAGAACGAACTATGAGTAATTCGGCATTTCTATCCCCTGCATGAATAGAAGCGAGCGCCTCTTTACTAAATAAAACCAGTCACTAAGCGTAGACTCATAATCGACGCTCTGGTGTGAACGGTCCCGCGAATTCTCCCGCCGCGTCTAGCGCGGAATTTTCCGCACCGCACCCACTGCGAACTTTGACGACGGCCTGCGAGAGCCTTAATTAATATCTTACATTTACTAATCTCTATTCATGAGGAAAATATAATTACTTAACAAGTAATCGCTGCTGACAATGTAGACAGAAGAATACTGTACATGTACATTTTTTTCGAGCTGTTTGTAATTCTTCTGAGACCTCCAAAAACGATGCCGAGAGCGTCAATGACTAAGAGTGTATCGTTGTGACAGGCTTCTGATGCGGGATAGGATGCCACGGCTAATTCAATCCCTTAGGAATAAATACATTTTTGTAGTACTTTCAGGTATCAATATTTTCTGGAACGTGAAAATAGAACACGGTTGTAAGAGTAATATTGGAAGGGAAAATATTTGTTTCTAAAAAATGGGAATCAATGTTCGCATTCAAACAATATTGGATTTAGGAAATTAAAATCTACGGAAACAGACATATTCTCTTTTCTTAAAGATGTTGCTTCATCATTGGATCATAACGAAGCACCTATTGTATTATTTTTAGATCTTTCTAAAGGTTTTGACGTCATTGATCATGACATTTTACTTTCAAAATTACCTTCACATGAAATTCGTGGTATTGGCCTAGATTGGTTATGTTCGTATCTTAAACAACGACCTCAGAGAGTAGAAATACCTTACTGGGATAATGGAACATTATGTACACACTTTTCTGACACTTTCCCAATTGCACGTAGAACCCCTCAGGGTTGGATTTTAGACCCTCTTCTCTATTTACTATTCGTAAACGATATGCCCTCAACGATTCCAAACGGAAGAACTGTTCTCTTTGCGGATGATACGAACATTCTTTGAAATAAAGAAACCGTAAATAGTACATTATCTGTTGTTTTAAATTGGTTTCGAAATAAGTTAATAGTAAATGAAAAGCAAACGGTTTTAATGCAGTTTTTGATTTCAAATAAACAATTCTTTGCTCCACTTAAAATGAACGGTGTACCATTGACTGATGTTAAGGCAAGAAACCTTTTAGGCCGCTCAATTCAGTCAAACCTCAAATGGAACGCCCATTAAAATGAATTGAACACAAAATTAAGTTTATTGTGCAATGCGTTCAGAATTCTTTCAATTCAGTCAGCTTTCATACTGCTCGGTGTTTATTTTGCGAATGTTCATTCCCACCTGAAATATGGTATAATATTCTGGGGAAATACATCTTATAGCTCACAGATTTTTAGATTACAAAAAAGAAATGTACGAATAATAACCAAATCCCACACACGTGATTCTTGTATGCCTCTCTTTATTAATGTAGGAATTTTACCATTACCTTGTCTATTGATTTACGAGTCAGTGGTTTTTGTCAAAAATGGCTTCCTTATGGGCGGGAATATATTTTCAGAAAACGTCGATTAATATAACTATAACACTCGACGTAGTAATAGTATTCATCAGATGACAGTATCAACACCTCATTACAAAAAATTAACACACAATACATGTACATTATTTTACAATACTTTGCCAGATGACATTAAACGATTATATTTGTTAGAAAAGTTAAAATCCCAAGTAAAATCGTTTTTGATGCATAACTGTTTCTATACAATTAGAGACTATACTGAGCATCAAAAGATCATTAACATTAACAGTGATCTAGAAATGTATTATTTTACCATTTGGACTGTATAATTCTAAACAACCTGTAACAAGTATTGTACTCCACCTCGATCAGGTTTTTCGTCCAGTTTCCCTGATCCTTTGAGCAAATGTTGAGATAGCCCCTTGTTTTGCTTCTGGACGTAAATGTAACTTCATTATCTGTGCACGTCTTCTAGAATTCATTGGGAAATATAGTTATTCAAATTATCGTTCTCCATGATGTCATTGCAGTAAGTATTATTCCTTGACGAAGGACATGATGAGGGATAAGAATCCAAATTTATTGCTGATTTACCCTTGAAAATAAATTTTCTTACATTGGAGCAAATATTATTGTTTACAATCCTTGCTAAAAACGCCTATTTTCTTTCTGTATTCAAAATTCAAGAATTATATGGATTAGGGTAGGGACCACAGAATTTTCAAAACGTGCACAGAATTTACTTCTCCCCAGGGCGCGTTACACACAGTTTTAACCGTTTTTGACGTAATATAAATAAATAAATGTCAATATTTAAAAGTAAATATTTTATATAATTTTAATCTTTCCTACGACCTTCCCTGTCACCATGCTGAACACAATGACGGGGTCAAATATATTCCGCAATCGTCAAGAAATCCAATTTGTGACTATGTTACTTAGTAACAATGCATTTTAATAATTAAACTGATTCAATGAATCGGTCACCCTATTCCGATCAGGAGAAACAATTCTTTGAACAAAATTTAATCAGTAAATATTATAATACTACTCACTGTCCAGGTGAACTAGATATATTTCATTAATTCTTAGACCGTTTTACATATATCATTCCCAGTCACGTATTTCTTAGAGAGAGGAAATATGTGACAGATTTACGAAATCACCATATCCGGTTCTTTTCAGAGCGAACCAGGGCACACATCAGACAGACAAGCGCTGCTACGTGGAATTAATTTCGCAGAGCCCTTCTCAGAACGCGTCAACAAGGATACCGCACACAAGAACAATTAAAAAAACTGGCAGACCACAGTGGTCAGTAGAATTAATACAATAAATGCCATTACTATTTGAGACGCTAACCAGGAGGCGAATGTCAAGCTTTTGAATTACATTCCATACAGAGGCTTCTTAATATGTAAACGCCGCGCAAAAACATATTCAAATTATTACACAAACACTGAAATTTCAAGACAATTTCTTTTATCGACAAAATGGAGCGGTCAAATTTTATTAAATGTAAATATTTTTGAACACTCGCCATCTAGACCTGCTTCACTACTTCAAAGGCAGATTTTGGTTTCTCATTCCCAGAACTCCATTGGATATTCCACCGACGCAGAAAGGCTTCGTCAGATCTCCGCAAATCACCAAACGCTGACCGTCCGCATGCTCTCAGAGCAAATCAGCACACATACCACACCCACTGCCCGCTCTACTCGGAATTCCGCTCGTAGGGGTTTCTCAGTACGAGGCAGCACGTCCGACGCAAAACCCAGAGACGTCGACCAGCGGGCGGACGCGCGCTTCTAATTTTTTTCTTGTGTGCTCTTTAATCCAACAAAGACACGCGAATGTGGACGGTGGACGTCGGTGCTGGGAGCCAAAGCTTTGTGGCGCGTAGAGAGTCCGACCGCCTCGATTTCATCACGACTGCGGTAATGTGCGTCGAAGTGGAAATTCGTTTTGGCTTGAAAACCCACGACGCCCGCCCTTTGAGGCTTTCCATCAAGCGTCGATCCCATTATCTGGCGCATGGTGGCACCGCCATCAGACATCTACGGGAGCCGGGCCACAGTTGAAGCGCGCCTCAGAGAGCATAGGACTCTTATTGGAAAACAGGGTCGGAGGAAATTCGAAAGGAAAATGGGTTGGTTTTCTTGATTTCGCGCGTATAATCTAGGTTGGTTGGTGATTCCGGGCAACAGCTTCCTTCTGACACTCCGTCAACAGCTTAGGTAATTAGTTTCGTAAGTGTAGTGCATATTTTTTCCTTGGGAGATGGCGGTGATCTTCCCCCGCTGGATGGAGAGATCCGCTACTGTCGGCTAGCAGGGTTTCCCTCTAACCAGGGCTCTCACACCAGCGGGACGCCGCTCCAGCCGGGACAAGCTCAAAGCTCCCGACCAGCCTCCCGGAATATGTGGTAGTGCAGTGCATGTTAGTGTAAGTGTGTGTGTAAGGAGAGAGGATAGAACAAGGAAGAGGAAGGAAAGATCGCGCGCGGTCCGTGGCCCGTTTGTTAGGGTACTGCTCTGGCATTCGCCTAATATTGATTGGAGAAATCACAGAAAACTTCCGATCAGAGCAGCTGGCGGCTGGCATTATCCTCCAGACAGTGACTGAATTCGACCTAGCTGAAAGCTAGTCTCGAAAATCCTGCCGTCTTTAGGATTCAAACCTAGGACCTCCCGGTCAGAGTCGCTGCAGTAACATTAGTTGATGCACTGAGCTATCGCACCTGGTGCGTATAATCTACAAAACATAATGCAATGTATTATATTGCATCTACAATGCACTGTATTACATTGCGTACATTGCATTGATATAGGAGCATACGTGTTCTCCATTATTACTTGAATTTATTTTTCCATTATTACATTGCATTTTACAAACACACATGAATGTACGAATATTGCGAGAAGCCGATTTTTCCGTTAATGTAAAACATTTTTAAATTAGATGAAGGCACGATGGTCGAAAGCTGGAAATAATCAGGTAGTAAAGGACAACTGAGGAATCGGAAACACGGAAAGTAAGGACAGAAGATAGAGGCCATGAATATTTAGATGCTAGGAGATGCAATTTTCGAATGGAGAATTCAGGCAGAAAAGAGTTATGGCAGAATGGCTGGGGTGGACACGTTGACACAATGCAGATAAGTACTGGTATTTAAAAGACGAAAATTAGTATTGAAGACGAAATAAAGCGCGTAAACATTGAAAACTTGGAAATAACAAAAACGTAGTTGTCGCGTGTTTCGGGGTCTCCACAAAATGTTTTTGAAAACTCTTATTAGATTAACTCTAAATATATTATTTTATTAAATTATGATTCATCAGCGGTAAACAGAAAAAGTAAAAAGAGTAAAATTTTACCTAGATCTAAATAAGGTTAAACCATTATTACGGAAAACGGGAAAGATTAATGAAGACAGTTATTCAACACTTTTTATATATTTTCTTTTTCTAAATTACAAATACTCCTAATTAGCCCCACGCAAACATTGTACACATTGTAAAACATTATTTTAAAAGTGAGAATAGCTTTGTAATGAACCCAAATTTAAAAGTTCAGGTCCCGAAATGAGTTTGGAGTCATACAGGCTTGGTTAAAACGCATGGATAATTTTTTTCATATTGTAAAACTAACAGAAAGTCAGGCCCGACAGGTTAAACTGCACAGAATATGAAAGCATCCATTTAATTTCACATACAGCTCTAGATTCAAACGTTTATGACCTACAGTGCAGGCATCTAGAAGAACTAAAGCTAAAAAATGTAATAAAATGTACAAACAGTTTTTTTAAAATTTATTTTTATATTAAAAATGTAAGAAAGTCCTCCGTAAAGAATCGCATGGCTTGCAAGCTAGTTTACTACGTCACACCCGAGGTGCCATTCCCGGATAGGGCAGAAATTAAGCTGTCGCTTTTCACTGCCAAGGCCCAGTTCTTATAAGTCTGAGACAATGTGAAAGATTCTCGCTAGTAGCCAATGTGAAGTAGATGCCGTAAGGGGTAGCGACCTGCGTACAACAGGTCTCCAGAGACCCAGGCCATCAGGCTGAGACGCTTTGTCCGGACCCTCATGTCACAAGGAGGTAGTACCAGAGAACACGCCCCCAAAAACGTGAGTGGGTTCCAATCGGATTTGAAGTATCTGGCAACCACAGTTTAATTCATTACTCGTGATGATAGAGTGTGTTTCGGGGTGCAACTGCGCTTGTTAAATTATTCGTAGTATAGTCAAAATTCTAAGTTTTTTGCTAAATCGATTTGATGCACTCTAGGGAGTAATTATCTAATCAGAAGACGTAAATTTGAAGATTTAGTGTCAATGGCATCAAATAAAACGAGCAAAATCGAAAGCTTTCCTCAACCTAATACATACGCAATTTATTCAAAATTGAGTTAGGACCTCAGTGCGTCAGTTACATAAGTCGTGTGTGTATATTCTTATTATTAAATTCTTAGCAAATTTCCGTCAGGGAAGATGAACAACGCGCGCTTACGAAACAAAACCTTTTAACCCAGAAGTCATCAGATCGCAGAAGTCATCAGATCGCACGGCTTTTACATACCACGGCGATAATTCTAGGGAAACATAGAATGGAATGCGCTGAGTTGTAAGACTACGTTGCACAGTTTCATAATTCCGTCTAAACTTTTGTGATCTTGGCGCCCAACGTGTTGTGTACAGCGACAGTTTTAATTCGCCACGCGAGCGCCATGAGCAGTGCGCGTTGCTGGAGTGCCGCTGAACCAGACACGAGCCAGCGGTGCCCAGCCAGAGAAGTGAGTCTCCAGGGCCTTCCTACTTATCATCAAATCCCCAGGAGAAAGCTGGAGAATGTTACGACGGGAGGCACTGGTGTCGCCGGGTACAGCTGCAGGTTAGGCTCGCCAATTTCCGCACATAAAAATTAGCTAATTTGTGAGAAATAGGAAAAGCGTCTTATAAATGTTCAATTATTTATATGTACATCTAAGAAACCGCTGAAGAAAGTGAGAACATCTACGCGATCTTTTGTAACATTACGCGCCAGCTTGTGTCTCGCGAACCCACGCAATAGCCACAAAAGTTTTAAGAATCGTTTGCAGCACTTCATATTTTAGTTCCTGTAAGAATGTGCTGCACGAGAGGGCGCCATTTTAATGGTCTCCACCATGTTATGTGGGAGTTTAAAGGCCGTGCGAGTCTCCACGCGTGTGGACGGCCAGACTAAGAGGGGCTAGCCGGCACGAGGAGAGAAGTATGCAGAGGCGAGTCTCGACAGATAGTGCGTGAGCGTAAGATTGTTCCCTATTCTTGTTTGGTATCCGAGCTACGCATATGTATATCTTCTGTTGGATTGATTGATTGTTACTGATTGCGATTGCGGCAACTACTGGGGGTCATTGGTCTCGTAAGTGTAGGGCATGTTTTTTTCTGATGACAATGGTCTTCCCCGCTGGATGGCGAGATCCGGCGCCGACCCACTGTCGGCTAGCGGGGTTTTCCCGAATTTGAATTTCTGAATTTACTAAAAACAGTTCTTAAATCTAAATTGAACCTCTTTTTCCATTGAGGGGGTTTTGACCACAAAAACGCGCGTGCTCTAGGTGCGTAATGTTCTCGCCCGTTGTGGATGCAAGGGACTTTCACTTATCACCAAAAACCTTTCGCGGCAATAAATGGACAATAAATTGGAAAACAAAATGGACAACAAAATGGACAACAAAATGGACAACAAATTGAACAACAAATTGGACAATAAATTGGACAATAAATTGGACAATAAATTGGACAATAAATTGGACAATAAATTGGACAATAAATTGGACAATAAAGTGGACAATAAAGTGGACAATAAAGTGGACAATAAATTGGACAATAAATTGGACAATAAAGTGGACAATAAAGTGGACAATAAAGTGGACAATAAAGTGGACAATAAAGTGGACAATAAAGTGGACAATAAAGTGGACAATAAAGTGGACAATAAAGTGGACAATCAATTGCATGCGGCCCGCAGGCCGCCAGTTGGACAAGCCTGGTCTATAGAGTGCCAATCGCAGGCAGCAAGTGATGCGAGTGCGCAACCGAACGGGAGCAGGTGCGGTTGCGAAGAAGCCACGACAGCGGAGGAGCGCGGTGAGAAAGCGCCTGCGGCAGCTGGGGCCGGGGGAGGTCTAGGCTCCAAGATAAACTCACCTCTGCAGGGCCCGGAATATTGAATCAGAGGTCTCTGATCAACTGGACTTGGAAGTGAAGTTCACGGAGTGGAAGAGCGACATGTAACCGTTAATTTCAGGGTTTCCTCGGTAACGTCAGTTTAAAACGTATACTATTTTCACATCGGTACCTAATAGATTTTATTAGGGAAAAAGTATACCTTCAAAACAGTAATTGTATAAAGACGTGCACATTTTTATAAGCATACTTATAAAAATTTGAAAAAAATCCAAAAATTTTGAGTCATTTTTGAGACAAGTTTGACAATATTGTAAAGTATGCTAAAATCAAAATATCTATTTCAAAATTGGGACTTCAGTTGGGAGAGATTGATCGGGGAATGTCAATTTTACAGAAAATCACATAAACGGTACAGGTCGGCCACGGACGGTCGGATACTCGTTTTGCCGCAAACAAATTTTTGGTGTCATGAACCCACAAATTATATGGATTCTGACGAAATAAATTGCAAGAAGTAATTTAGTACATTTATGAGCAAGGATAATACGCTTTTTCGGTATGAGGTATCCACAAAGCGAGTTTCTCTGGCAAAAGAATCGTATTCTTTCTGCAGATTTACAATTCTTTCTCTATTACACGTAATTAGTATTAAAAAATGCAGTGAAAACGCACCACCAACTTTGTCTGAATAGTTGAATGAGAACGTTTCTTCTACCATTATTCTGCTAAACGCTATCTTACTGCACCAAAGTTTCTTGTCAAGCCTGATCTGAAATAACCTGATCTCTTTCATAAAGTCATGTTAGTTGTCCTCAACCTCTCTTCCGCTGGCACTACCAAAATCGGTTACCACAAAACCACATATACCACCATTTAGAACTATTTAATTGCTAATTAATTACGCAAAAATTAATTTTTTTGCTCTTCAAACTTTTGCGTTATGAATGGTGAGCTAGCGGAAGATTCCGCTGGATCAACCACAATTAGTTACCACAAAACCAAATACGCCAACTTGTAGAGCGATTTAATTGCTAATTAATTACGCAAAAATTATTTTAATTGCTCTTCAAACTTCCGAGTAAATAATTATAAACTAGCACTTCCGGTTTCCGCTGGCACTACCACAAACGGTTACCACAAAACCACATACGCCATCTTGTAGAACTATTTAATTGCTAATTAATTACGCAAAAATTAATTTTTTTGCTCTTCAAACTTTTGCGTAATGAATGGTGAGCTAGCGGAAGATTCCGCTGGATCAACCACAATTAGTTACCACAAAACCAAATACGCCAACTTGTAGAGCGATTTAATTGCTAATTAATTACGCAAAAATTATTTTAATTGCTCTTCAAACTTCCGAGTAAATAATTATAAACTAGCACTTCCGGTTTCCGCTGGCACTACCACAAACGGTTACCACAAAACCACATACGCCATCTTGTAGAGCGATTTAATTGCTAATTAATTACGCAAAAATTAATTTTTTTGCTCTTCAAATTTTTGCGTAATGAATGGTGAGCTAGCGGAAGATTCCGCTGGATCTACCACATTTAATTACCACAAAACCAAATATACCATCTTGTAGAGCGATTTAATTGCTAATTAATTACGCAAAAATTAATTTTTTTGCTCTTCAAACATTCAAGTAATTAATTGTAAATTGCCGGGCACACGCGGCCCGCCGGCCGGCCGGCCGAACGGTTGGCGTCGTGACGTCACGGTTGAGGGGTATCCAGGCCGCAGCCGTCGCGCCGGCGCCGCTGCCCGCCCGGCTGACTGGCAAAAATGAAATACACGAACTGGCCGTGAACTGCCTTCGGTATTGAAAATTATGCCAGTACTTTGTTATATTCATAACAACAGAGAAATGGGCAGATAATTTTGAATTTCATTTTTGTTGTCTTTTTTGAAGAGCGGCTTAATTTTAGCTGTTTTGAAAATATCTGGAAACGTTCCAGTGCATAAAGATGCATTAAATATGTGAGTTAACGGGTGTATAATGGCATACGCGCAAGTCTTTAACAAAGAATTCGGGAATTCATCTAAACCGGACGAATATTTATTTTTAAGTTTACCGATTATTTTGAGAATTTCATAGGAAGAAGTTTCGGAAACGAACATTGTGTCTAAAATTTTGGGTGAACTATCTGTTTTTGAATTTTGTGGCTGAAGACTCTTAGTGAGACCGGCAACAATTCTCCAAAAGTTTTGGTTAAAGAGACTAGCCATTGTTGCCGGATCGTTCACATTTATATCGTTATATTTTAAAACAACATTCTCTACGGGTTTTTTAGTTGATTTGGTAGTATTTTTTTTTATATTCCACATTGCTTTAGTTTTATTATTTGAGTTCAAAATATCCTGATCGTTTTTCATGATTTTAGCCTGCCTTATGACTTTTTGTTTGTATTTTTTCAAGTAGATAAGGAAATCTTGAGATACGTCATGACGTTTAGAAATGAAAGAAAGAATTCGCTTGTTTTTACAAGATGTGCTAATCCCTTGTGTTATCCAAGAATTGCTTTTCCGTGAAATATTTAATTTTCGTTTTTGAAGAGGAATGCAAGGGTTAAAATGAAATGAAAGAGTTGAAGAAAAAAGAATTATATTTGTTGTTTGTATCAACAGTATTATAAACCGCTTCCCATGACTCCTGCATCAAGTAATCAATGACTAATTTAATTTTACTTTTAGTAAACAATCTAGTCATACTTGTATTATTTATTGTGTCAGTGATGGCATTTCTTATAATGGTAAGAACTTGTGGATCGTGGTCACTGTATCCTAAATCTTTTGTTTCAACTTCATATCGAGTAGTAGTTTTGTTAATTATAATTTGATCAATTGCCTTCATCGAATGTTGTGTGATCCGTGTAGGTACATTAATTGTAATGTCTAAATTGAAGGACTTAATTAAATTGAGAAACTTTTCTTTCTCGCAAGAATCGACCAGAAAATCAATGTTAAAATCTCCGCATAACAATGGATTCAAAAGAGCGATTGCTGACTTTGTTAAGTGTTATCTCCAGGTTTTCTAAGAACAAAATATAATCTGCAGTTCTCTTTGTTGGAGGTCTGTAAATGCAAAGTATTATCACTTTTAGTGAAGTAAGATGTACAACAGAAATTTCGAAAATATTTTCAATGGAATACACATTTAATTCCGCCAAGAATCTCAAGAAAAAGCTTATTCATCCGCCATCTCAAGAAAAAGAGCTTAAACATTTTCAGTAATACTTTAAACATAAGAGTTCATTTTCAACTTCATTTTCTGTGCATGTCTTCTAGAATTCAGTGGGAAATACAATTCTTCAAATTATCGTTTCTATGTTGTCGCGGCAGGAAGTATTATTCCGAAGGACAACATGGATAAGAGCCAAAATGTATTGCTTATTTATCCTTGAAAATAGATTTTATTACATGGGAGTGTTTTTTTTCCTCCTTCTCCTGTTTTCAAAATTTAAGTAGTATATGACAGTGTATGGATCACAGAATTTTGAAAATGCGCACACAATTCACTTTTCCCCATAGCACGTCATACGCAGTTTTAACTGTTTTTTATGTTAAATAAATAAAAAGAGTTTGTGTGAAAATTACGGGGAATTGGCAATGGTAAAGTAAGTTACGCTGTTAATGTTTTAATTTATGTGAAGAATAGATCCACTCTCAGGCCCAGTCTGCAGGATGTGAGTGTCCCGCGAGGGGAAGGGGGGGCAAGAGGCGATGAACTATTGAATTTGTTTGTTAGATGACCTTGAGATTTCGACGGTCTGTGTTCCCACCTCGTTTCAATCTCCACACTACCGCTTCTCTTTCCCCTTGAAGCTGCCACCCGACTCTCGCTTGACGTCACAAACTTACAGTATTATTTAGTGTATTTAGTATTATTAGTTAAGTGTTTTGTAAAAATATTTGTTAGAGTGTATAATACATTACTTTTTTATAGGGGTATTTTACTTTTCTCTCTTGAGCAGAGCATGTGCATGTGCTTCTTTACAGATAACCAGTTTGTGTGAAATGAGGCAGTCACTAGTATTTATTAATTTCATTAGATTTCTCTTAATGTACATTGTTATATTTAATGTATTATAATATTGGTATTTTCATGTAGAATTATAACGAATATGTAATATTACAACTGATATTATTGACATAGACAAAATAAATACAATAAATAATAAAATATTTTATTGAACTTCTGTGTAGTTTGTGTTCAGAATTATTTAAACAGTACCTCTCACTTCATTTATTATGGTCAATAACAAAAATACGTCAAACATATTTAATACTTATTTAATATTTGTCTTTCATTTTTATGTATATTTTTTGGTTTTAATATTTTTACTTTACACATCTTAATATTTTACTAGCTGCACAGCAGTGAAGTTTTTAATTCTTCTAGGTCTTTGAAAAAATTGGTTTATTTCTTAAGGCTTTATTACATTGCCAACGATTCAACAATGCCTAATTGACCTAATCGGGGCTCACACCAGACCTGTATATTGTGGATTACGTACTTCAAATCAAGTTAGTTAAAACTACACTGATTTCAAAACACAAATACTTCGACTACACTGTCATTACATGTATTTAAGAAATAGGAAGACTATTTGGAAAAGGGGCTGGCAGATAGTTTGTAATTGAATGTTTTAAACATGGTGGAAATTTCCACCATGGTTTTAAAGGAGTTTGAATATAGATATTTCTTGTCAACAATGTCATGAGGTACAAACACGTGATGAGTTGAGACCGAAACAACATGTAGTATGTAGCACGAAACATCAGAATATGTACATAAATACAAGTACATGTAGTATGAAACATCAGAATATGTACATAAATATGTAATAAAAACAGGAAGAATCAGGGACCGAATACCGAAATAATAGCGGTAAAGGTATTTATACCGGTATAGAAATACCTTTACCTCTATTATACCTTTATTCAAAATACCTTTATAAATACCGGTATAAGACGTCAAATACCGGTATTTTTAGAGGTATTTTACCTTTATCCGACTATATACCGGTAAAATACCTCTATTTAAAGGTATTATACAGGTATTTCAGTAGAATCATACAGGTATTTGGGGGAAATTCATTGTGATTTTTTTCCGCTGAGATTGCTCAGAGGAAACAACTGTTTACACGGCAGAGTTTCTGACCGGGAGGTCCTAGGGTTCGAGTCCCGAGGGTGGCGGATTTTCGACACATATTCTAGCTAGGTCGAGTTCTGCCGTTGACTGGGAAGTCGAGTTCTGTCGTCAGACGGATGGAACACCCAACGGTCTTTCGCAGACATCAACACGAGCTCGTTCGCTGACCTTGGACCTCACGTCCGGGCGCAGAGCTTGGCGACACGTCATAGATAAAAAATGGAGAAACGTGTCTTCTTATCCATAAATGAGTCCTCCCACGCATACCAAACTTCCTTTTTGCACGACTGTGTTTATCACTAAATACGATTATTTGCTTAAACTTGATCGTATCACTAACATTCTCGAAAATAATTATTTTCAGTTTGCCCAGTTTCCTTATTCTGCACCATAATTAATAATTATTATTATATATATATATTAATTAATTATATATAATTATTAATTGTAACTGAAACAATATTAAAAATTGACATTGAATGCTAATAGACATTAACTATTCTTATTTAAATTAAATGTTAATTTTAATTAAAAAGTAAAAATGTTAATATTGATAAACTCTTTTTTATTAATTAATAATATTAGTATATATTTCTTATTATTAAGGAAGAAACACTCTTCTCGAAGTGGGCTCCTCCAGATGCATTTTACAATGTAAGCTACCCGCGTAGAAGGGAACCCTTGCCCACATGCGATGTTAATAGCTAATAATAATAGTAATAATAGTAATAATAATAATAATAATAATAATAATGTAATATAATAATAATATAATAATAATAATAATAATAATAATATAATAATAATAACATAATAATTTACTTTTATTACAAATTTTCTCAATATTTGCAGTTAATGTCAAAATATATTAAACCCTTCATATTAACCAGGAAAATAACATTTTATTTTAGCCCTATTTATTAATGTATAATTAAGATTTAACTGTGAAATGAAGTAAAAGGAAATCATTTTTTAACAATAACAAAACTGGGCCTGAAAGCCTGAACGTTCGTGATTATCTCAAGGTGTCAACGCTTCCTCAGTTCGCCGAAGGAGGGGTCGGGGAGGGAAGAAACGGTCCTACGCCTACGATCGGCGCATACGTTGACAGCCTCTCCCTGTGCGAAATACAAAGACAGGCTTAGGTCATCCTTCAGGTCAGATGGGAGATAGCTCGATGTAGGACACTACGAAAAGGTTCTCTTCAATGAAATCAATAATTATTATTTCCTATTTCAACTTTTCCGAAGTTTAAATTAAGGGAGGTTTTCAATACATACAACGTATGCAAAACGTAAACGCCCGAAAACAAAACATTTACAATAATAAGAATAGAATTTAATACAGTTGTTTTATATATATACAAAATAATAATTTAAACAATAAATAACAATTATGAAATGATATTTGATTAATAAACATTTTGTGAGATATTATTAACTAAAGTAACCTATTTTTCAACATGTATGGATGGTAAGCTATATTTCTTCATTGAAAATACCGGTATAATACCGGTATAACCTTTATGGACGTCCATACCGGTATAGACGTCCTATAGAGGTATTTTACCGGTATAAAAGAATAAAGGTATTTGAAAAAGGTATGAAAAAATACCGGTATTATACCGGTATTTTTTACCGGTATTCAATACCTTTTCGGTCCCTGGGAAGAATATGTAACAAACAGGGAAGAATATGTAATATCGAATATAATATGTTACATTAAAATACTCGAATTATAAACACATTAACATAATACGAACTCATTTTTATAAAATATTTCCTATACAAATTTTAAAAGCATTCCAAACGTTTTAAAATTCATTTGGAAAGCACAAGTGATGCACAAGTGAGCCAAATAGCAATGGAACAAATGTTCTAAAGATAATGTTTATCCTTCCATAATTATTAAATATCTACACATATCCAAAGAGTCGTCAATCGCATTACTGATTTATGACTAGCAGATGCTACAAAAAATGCCCATAATTCAAACCTCGATTTACAAATAACTTTGCCACTGTGAAAGAACAGTAAGTCACGTGTACAGTATTGGAAACATAAATTGATCGCGGCCGTCTGCAGCTAAGTTCAGCTTTTGCACGGCTTGGACAGCCCTTGTCATGACGAAACGTCGCAGGCGGAGCCTCACAAACCATCGTAGCCAATCTCAACGCAGGGGGGGGTGCCCTAACAAAATTACGTCGTACAAAATGGCGGGCGCCGCCAGTTCAGATGTGGAAGTATTTTCAAATGAAAAATACATGAAAGAAACACTTCAATGAGCATGAAAGTAAATTCATTGAAATATATATGAACTCATAGCACTTAACCACTGTTAACACAATTCTTTTTGAAGAAATTACATTGATATCAGATAAAATAACACTAATTTTAGAACAATTACGTTCTTATAGATATTTAAATTCCAATATTCTTGTCCAAACGCAATTTATGAACTTTATCAAATGACCAGTTTACTACAGAATTTTGTGATAAGAAAAACGATTATAATTGCATATTTTCAATTGTTCACATGTATATTACATTTGCAAAAATGCAAAATACTGTCTTTCTCGAATCGCTAGGACTTCTAGGGAACCATTTCAATAAAAGAAAGTAAAATTCAAAGACCAACTGTATAATTATCATTAAAGTAACAATTAAACTAGATATTAAGCAATTAATTTGCATCTGTCAAAATTGTTATTTTGCTATCATCAAATCAGGGGCAATTTGGGGACACTCCCCGGCAGGAATAGAGCACATTTCGGAATTGTTTATAAAATTGTGAATTGTTGCAAAATTGTTAATTCGCAGTTTTTGGTTCTGGGACATCAGAAAACCCTTCCCACTTTAGAATTGCAAAATTTGGAAATTGTTAATAAATTTTTAAATTTTACAAAAAACGTATTGCTTTTTTAAAATTGCCTTTAAACGAGATGTAAAATTCCGCAATCCGATTAGCGCTTCCTTTCGTTTTCGAGATACGTAATTGTTTATAAGAAATTAGCATGTCATGACAACTATTTTTTGGCAGTTCCCACGTTAAGCTTTTCTATAAGCCGTTTTGCAACGGCTCGCTTAGTTTCTCCGGCAAATACATTTGAAGTTCCTAACGGGGTGGAGGGGACAAGCGTCCACAACGCTTGCATTAATTGCCACGAAAATTGTTGCTGGTTAGATATTCCTGGTTTTCAGCTCCTTAATTTTTCATTTTATTCTAAATACTTCTAAATACTAAATACTAAATACTAAATACTAAATACTAAATACTAAATACTAAATACTAAATACTAAATACTAAATACTAAATACTAAATACTAAATACTAAATACTAAATACTAAATACTAAATACTAAA
>BLKR01008388.1:0-20518 GCA_011170035.1 Teleogryllus occipitalis
CCCGGCGAACTCTGTTCCGCCTTAACAGCCGGTCCCATCTTTTTCTCGCGTCGCACTCACTGTGAGAAACTGTACTATCCTTGTTGCACTCGTGATAATAAAGCAATTGCAGATTTGTGTTTTTCTCTCAAATAAAGAAGAATTTAAAAAAAAACGCTCTGATATTAAATAGATAATTTAAAAATCTATTACGCAGCAGAGCGTTTTTTTGGAATTGATTTTTGTTTAAGAGAGAAATACAAAGCTGTAATCATAGGGACTGGCAGTTAAAGGCAATAAATAAGCAGATTTTGGAATTTATTAAGTTAAATTGTTTATTAGAAAATAAATAAAAAATAAAAAAATTAAGTAGATTAATCACTCATTATTGTTCCTGTATTTTGATGCATAGGTTGCACTCTTCGGTTAAGTACCTTGTGATACACGACATTTTTTGTTTTATTATCAGGCGCAAAAACAAACAACGCAGATGATCTTCCGACCCGTGAACATGCCACATATAATTGACCATGGGAAAACATGGATATTCTAGATTCAAACCACAAACTTTCAAGGGTTGGCCTTGTGATTTGTTGATGGTCATGGCGAATGCAAGACGGAAATGCAATCGGAAATTGAAGTCTTTTAAATTGAAACCTCATATCGGTTGGGATCATCGGAATCCTCGGAATGAGAACTTCCTCACCTTCAAAGTTTTCTTTGAGTATCGTCGCGTAAATTACATTGTTCATCAATTTTCTAACCACCAAACGCGTACCGTTGCACAGTTTTGGTTGGTTTATGTTTCGAAGCATGATTACTACGGAGCCAACTTTTAGGCGTAAATTGTGCGGTGGTAAGCCAGGCACATCCAAGGAGTTTAAAAATTCAATTGGATAGTTGGTGGCTTCATCTTCATTCGTGACGCAGTCAACAGGCAACAATGACCGCTAACATGCGAAATCACGCGAAAACGTGCGAAAACGTGCGTAAACGTGCGTTCTCACATAGGAACCCTGTCGAACGGGATAAACAGTATCCTATGTCCGTCTCCTGGCTCTAAGCTTCCTGCTCACCAATTTTCAGCCAAATCGGTTCAGCCGTTCTTGAGTTATAAATAGTGTAACTAACACGACTTTCTTTTATATATATAGATATATATAGATAACGGCGAACGAAAGGCGGCTATCATTATCGCCTTCTGTTATCAGTGCGGCGTTACAACAATGGGTTACAACTGGCAACAATGACCGCTAACATGCGAAATCACGCGAAAACGTGCGAAAACGTGCGAAAACGTGCCAAAACGTGCGTTCTCACACAGGAACGCTGTCGAACGGGATAAACAGTATCCTATGTCCGTCTCCTGGTTCTAAGCTTCCTGCTCACCAATTTTCAGCCAAATCGGTTCAGCCGTTCTTGAGTTATAAATAGTGTAACTAACACGACTTTCTTTTATATAGATAGATAGAAGATAGATAACGGCGAACGAAAGGCGGCTATCATTATCGCCTTATTTTATCAGTGCTGCGTTACAACAGTGAGTTACAACAGGCAACAATGCCCGCTAACATGCGAAATCACGCGAAAACGTGCGAAAACGTGCAAAAACGTGCGTTCTCACACAGGAACGCTGTCGAACAGGATAAACAGTATCCTATGTCCGTCTCCTGGCTCTAAGCTTCCTGCTCACCAATTTTCAGCCAAATCGGTACAGCCGTTCTTGAGTTATAAATAGTGTAACTAACACGACTTTCTTTTATATATATAGATTCACCAACGTAGTAGTACGTCACCAGTCATTACAAAACAAAATCTCTCAATTCTCTTTACAATGAAAATTTACTCGTGAAACTAGCACTGGTTTTGTCACTAAACAGAAACCGAGCGCGGCGGCCTCGCAGATGGAGAACGCAACGCTGATTTACGCCTTGAACTTATCAGCGAGCGGTCGACACAACCTTTCACTACGGAGGCTCTGAGCGAACTGAGAGAAATATTTTTCTTTCACGAAGAAATGAAAACATGGGATAATTTCTTAGTAAGTATAATAATCTGGTAGATCACTGTATTATTATTATTATTATTATTATTATTATTATTATTATTATTATTATTATTATTATTATTATTATTATTATTATTATAGAATACTTTCAAAGAAGATATTTATTTTTGTATGATCCAAGTAGATTGATGTTCCTTGGAACGTATTGTACTAAAAACTAAGAGAACAACTGACGATCTGATGTTTTGATACGCGAGAAAATTCTGTAACAATTCATTGTTTTGAAGAATATTCATCAGTAATATTTTTTAACTGATTTTTAGACTCTTTCCCAACTAATTTTATTACACGTCCTCTAACGATGAAGGCGGGGTGAAATATCTCCCCCCATTTTGTATTTATAATTTTGATTCTTTTCATGATTCATCTAACAGGTTGCAAATACTATTATTTTACTTCAATAAAAATATTTTCAAAGTAGTTTGAACGATTTTTATGTGGGTTAATTCGTTTATGTTACATGTTTAGAAATATCAGTTTTTTGTGCTTATAATGTGATTTATTGCGATATTCCAGGCATAATATTTTAATCTTAGCTGGTATTCATTGTGAAAACAGTATATCAGCAAACTGCTCAAAAACTGTCTAGTTTTCGTCAATTTTTTTTAAAATGAGAGAGTTGTTACTGTTGCATACAAATATAGAATATCTTAGTGTTAGTATGCCTATTTCATTGTCAGACAAAATACGTCTATAAATATATTGTGACAAAGTGATAAATGTAAAAAGAAATTTATTGTCTGAAGTAAAAAGTATTTTTAGTGTGTTGCACGTGACTGTTGTCATTCTTGAAAAGGGGGAAATTTGTATTTTAAAAACTTTGAAGTGACTTTAACATATGATTTCTAGACTTGCAAAGTACAAAGAAACTTTATGGTGAAGTTTTCGAATATTGGTTAAAGTTATCTAAATTTACTATTACAACAAAAAAAATCGTCTAATTGAATGAAAATGTAAACTAATCAAGAAGTAAAATTGCAGTGAGTCGCATTCATGATTCACATCCATTAAAAACATTACGTTCATTAGTACAGGAACTACAAGATACATTATTCTATTTTAAAGCGTTGACAGAAAACGTATTATGTTAATTTAACCTTAACACTATCTACGAGAAGTAGAATGATCAAATAAAGATAATAATGATAACAGACTTCATTATTAATACATCTCTTCCTGTGTTTTCCAGCATGCAAGTGATTGTTTCCCCCTTTTTTTCTATTTTTTCCTCATATCGAGCCTGTTACTCTTCCCAGGCTATCGTGCAACTCGTGACATTACATTCAAACTCATCTACGCGAGGATCACTAATGTAGGTTTACGATGGCATTAACAACCCTAATCATTACCAGTCTCGGAAACCAGGAGACGTACACTATGATATGACCATATCCTTTCATTGCTACAGTTGTTTACTAGGACGTTTTACGGACTCATAAAAGTAATTGGGGGCTTTTGCGTAACGCACGTTTTCATCTCGTACTCATCATGGATGTTCTTGGCAAATTAATGGGGTTGATTTTATTTATCACAGTGGTATTAAAAAGTGAATGAAACTCACTGCGCTTGATTATCTAGTTCTAATAGAAATAAAATACTACTGTATTTCACAACACTATCAATTACTTCTTGGCTGTCCGGGTAATGGACGCAAGCTTACGTGAACACTATCAATAACTGGCAAACGTCTAGGTGTAAATTATCATTGTTTAGTTGTGTTTTATCGTGGACACGTTATATGTGCTTTAGTCGCCCACTTCGTCTGAAAAAGCAAAATCATATTAGAATTGAGTCAAGGTGTTTTGATATTGGCATTAAACTTTCATGATATAAAATAATTGGACATTATTTATGAATAATGTGCTTATTTTATAAAGTTTCCAAATAGTGGCTTTCAATTAACTCTTCGAAATTTTGCAATAACGTAAAATATTGGACTTCTGTTCCTGTCATGGCCCACTTGAAGGAATCGACGAGATTATGAGGAACGACAATGTAAACCTGCGAACAAAAAGAACATTAAACCTTGAGCCTGTCCAACGCATGATTTCCAAAAGATTTCATTCAAAAATACTTTGTAAAATAAATCTCACCATTTTTTAAAAAAGTAAGAAGTCTGTTCACTAACTAGTTGACAATTCTAATTCCTTTATGTCCTTCGCAAGTCGAGCATATCCACAAATTATTCACATCCCTACATCCCATCCATTCACACTCATTCATGAGATGCATATCCTCACACTTTCCTTCTTTGTTCAATTCTGTATTCTTGAAAACAATCCAAAAGTCTTCACTAAAACAAACTTCACACATACATTATAAAACAAATAAGGTATTATTATTAAAACGTTAAATCACGAAATTGATTCTAAGCAGTAGCAGCCATTCAAATTAAAATACCCTTGTTCAAAGGTTCCCTTCTGTTGCTTTTCCGCTTTGATTGTTTAATCTGGTGGTGTCGGGATTCGATTCTCGCGTATGATCATGTTAAGAGAAAAGACTCAAATATTCCAACATTGAAACAAAATCTGTGGAAGTTATCAAATAAAATTTCGGATTTTCCTCTATCGTATTTAGGTTCACAAATTGACAGGTCGACACGTCGCGAGGTCGGTGAACGATATTAAACTGGTGGTGCTAAACAGCACATAGTTTCTCGCCCTTAGTAATGCTTACTTAATACTATTTATACTGCAATTCCCCTCCGAATCAACACATCTCAGTCATCATTTTTTGTAAAACTCAAATTTTCGAAACTTTGTACATGACCTTATTTCATATATTAAGGAACATATTTCAATAAAGTAAGAAATATCTAACTTTAATATTTTAGTTGTAAGAAGGCGCCGAAAAAGTTTTGAGCTTTTGTAGTTTTCGAAAAATCAGTTTTTTCAACGAACATGAGACCTGCCCCATTCTCTTAAACGTCCTTTAAAGTATCCAGTAACAAAGTTTAATCAAAAACGTTGGAGCCAATTTGTTTGAAAATTTGGAAAATGTCCCAGGGACTTCATGTAAAGTATTCCCCAAAATTAAAATTTCGGGAAAGGACTTTCTTCATGAACTTGGACACTAGCCTTAACAGTTGTAAATAAGACGCCATTCCGCTTGCGGGTCCGTGTTGTCACCCGCTATAATATCACGGAAGTGTGTCGATTCCTTCATGGGGAGAAATAGGAGCCTTTTAATTCCAACCCGCACATGCATACTTTCCATCTAGCTTCGTAATTTTCTATGTAATTTTCGCGGGTCCATAGAACATTACACTCTCATTCAAGTGCAGCGCTCTTTTGGCCTCCTTGGTAATTATCTCTCACTGAACTTCCGTAGAATGCGTTGACCAATTCGGCACTAATAGATGTTCTTTGCCGCACTTCCGGAAGTGTCTCGTCCGTCAGGGCTTTACTGCGTGAGCGACGGTGTGTGCACGTGTCGTAAAACAAAAGTATACGTAGTGAATAGCAATGATTTTGTATTATTGATAAATAATGTGCGTAGTGAACGATCAGATACGTTTACGTGAGTGTGTAGTGTAATCTATAGAAGTCATCAAATAAAGGAAATGCTGAATGCAAAACGTAAGTACCACCATGGAATTAATTTTTGCCTTTAGAAATTTCACGTTAACAAACTCATTTAGAAGTAACGTGTTGTTCATTCTCAAGAAATCTTATTCTCTGGTAAATTTTCTTGCTTTTATTTTCTTTAATATTTAATAGTAGTTAAAACTAGTGATAAATTTCGAATTCTTAGCATCATAATCTTTGATCATCGTTAAATTACTGTTAGCGGTCTGTTGGCAGCATGTAACGTAAATTTATGTGCATTCAGACCACGCCCCATAAACGTTAGCCTGGAGTTGGTATACATCACATAGACATCGGAAGCCATATATCACGTAAGTATCGAGAGTGACCGTATCCCTCCGAATGCCAGATCGCGGTTCCCTTGAGAATGTATCAACGTCCCTTCTACTGCAGATCGCCCCGTCCCCTTCCTCTGCCCGCCCACGGCGGCCGGGATGCAATTGCTAATTATCCACCGGCGACTTACCCCTTCCCTCGCGCCCAACGCGCCGCGAAGCTACGCCGCGAAGCTACCCCTCCCCACCACCTCCCCCACCCCTCCGCGAACGCCCCCGCGTATTTTTTCAGGAACAAAGTAGCAGCGGCGCCGTCTTCAAAAGACGCTCTGTCCCCCCAGGGGAAGTAGGCGCCAGGGTCTAAATAATTCCATTCTTATTAATTATTTTTTTCACAGATGACTTTTATAATTTCCTTGCAAGGTGAATGCACCGTATTCTTGAGATAATCTCGCAATTTTTCCGGTGTTGTTTGCTGACGAAGCTGCTGAGCGACGGGGTCCCCGGGGGGTACCAACCCCTTCGTTCTTCCCCCAACCAGCCGTTCCACCTCGACGAACGGATTAGTGCACTAATTAACAGGGAATTACAAGTTGAAAAATTGTGAAAGGGGTAAAGGCGGAGTGAGAGAGAGGGGAAATAAAGAAACGCTGGGGAGCGTTCCCTTGAGAGCGCCCGTCCGTAATCCAATGAACCACCCCCACCGCCACCGCCACCGCCACCCGCCCCCGCGCCCACCAGGCGCCACCCCCGGAGCTGCGGGAGGGCGCGTGCGAGGCGAGTGGCCGTCAGGTGTAAAACGCGGTTATGGGATCAGCCAGAAAAGCACAGCGGGTTTTCCCGAACCGCGCACATTGGTCCAGATGACGCACAATATCAGTCCATTGTACCTGTTGACATCAAGGCAAACATTTTTTGGAAATAAGAGAAAAAGAGAAGCCACACTATCAATAATTTATCACAGCAATTAATAATTATATAATAATAATAATAATAATAATAATAATAATAATAATAATAATAATAATAATAATAATTCGTGAGAGAGTGTGACTGAGTTAGAGTGCCTCTCCAGAAACATCTAAGACATTAAACAAAAACTTCATTTCCCCAAGGTCCTTTTGCGTTTATCATTCTGAAACGCCTAAATCATATGTTTTCGGCAAATAATTCATAGTAGTTATGCGGCGAGTTAATGAATGCATTTCTTTACGAAACTCTTAATGGGGGGCAACATATTTCACGCCCGCTCTCGCGCCCGCTCTCGCGCCCGCCCCCGCTCTCGCCCCCGCACTCGCCCCCGCTCTCGCCACGGCCCCTGCCCTCGCTCTCTGCTCTCGCCCACGCCCTCACCACCGCCTCCGCCACCGCCTGCGCGACTGCCACCGCGACCACAATATCTGGCCAACACAAACACATCTCCGTCACCAACAGGATCGCATCCTCCCCCTTCACTTCGTTCGTACGTCACCGCCCGGCGGGCGGTCTGCGTCGTATGGCGCCCCGGCGTCTCTGTTAGGCAGATTACCGTCATCCCTTCATCCAGTTGACGCTGCCGTATTGTGGTGAGATGAGCAGGGCGCTGATACCGCACTTTCAGATTGGGTATTACGCATCCCCTCTGGTAGGGACAGAAAGAGTTAAGAAAAAGAAAACAAAAAAGCTGGACCCCGCGCTAAGTAGATTCTTGTTTAGGTGTCTTTTGTGCTGGCTTTCAGATCAATGGATGAATAAAGTATTGTAAATATGGGATTATCGCAATTTTAAGCTTTGAGATTGTTCACGTACAAGTATTTATTAGCTGAACAGCAGAAGTATTCAAATCTGTTGCTTGTAAATGGTAACAAAGGTACGTCCACGTACATAGGACAAACACACAAGAATAATGGTTTAAATAATGTCTCTGCAGTGAAGTGAGAACATGTGTCTCGTCACTTTTACTTGAAGGTGCAACACTAATGATGTCTACAACCGCGACAATACCTTCTCAAATAATGTGTAAATTTTGCAATTTTCGGAAATGCAGAAAGTTCTACGAGAATTGGACCAGCGTCATTTTTGTGTCATTCCCATTATACAAAAAAAGTAGTTATAAAGTGACCTAAAATAAAATTAATAAAAAAAAGTAAAGAAAAAATTCGGACCGTTTAGAGAATACAGTCGCTCCGGCTATAGTGAACTTCTGTGGACTAGCATTTTTGGTTTACTACATCGCAGGTTCACCACATCAGATGTTCAAATTAAAAAGAATTTCTCGACAATGATTGATTTTATTAATATAGAGATACAGCAAAATACATTAACAGCAGGAAATGAAAATTTTAATATCTTTATAATGTGACGTTCGTGGCCCGGCCACAAACCCACAAGCACCCACACAACATCCGGCGTGTTCTAAGAAACATTTGTAAGAATGGAATGTTGATTGGAATGGAGTAGCAGATAGTACAAGAAGAAAAATAAGAAGTAGAAGGAGAAGAAGAAGAAGAGTATGGGGTAAGAGAAGAATTAGAAGAGAAAAAAAAGTTAAGTAAAAGAAGAGGAGAATACGACATTTTTGACATGGAAGCAGAAGTGGAGGAGACGGATCTAGTAGATGAAATAGAATTAACAATCTGCGACGAAGATGATGAAAACGATGGCAAAGATGGTGAAAAGGGAGTAGAACAGTTTACTGATTGTGAAGCAAACGAAGAAATTACATTTGTGAAGAAAAGAAGAGTAATCTGGCGAAGAAATGGTTCCGTTAACCCTTCTATTGAAGAATATTTTCGGGCAGAAAATATTCTACAAATGTTTTGTGACGTGACGCCAGCCCCAGGTGTGGGCAGGCCCCACATTCATGATGCGCGACTGCCACCGCGACCACAATATCTGGCCAACACAAACACATCTCCGTCTCCACAGGATCGCATCCTCCCCCTTCACTTCGTTCGTACGTCACCGCCCGGCGGGCGGTCTGCGTCGTATGGCGCCCCGGCGTCTCTGTTAGGCAGATTACCGTCATCCCTTCATCCAGTTGACGCTGCCGTATTGTGGTGAGATGAGCAGGGCGCTGATACCGCACTTTCAGATTGGGTATTACGCATCCCCTCTGGTAGGGACAGAAAGAGTTAAGAAAAAGAAAACAAAAAAGCTGGACCCCGCGCTAAGTAGATTCTTGTTTAGGTGTCTTTTGTGCTGGCTTTCAGATCAATGGATGAATAAAGTATTGTAAATAAGATCATCAGTGACAGCCGCCATTGCCACAGTGAATTCTGTACCACCTTACGGAACCAATCAGAGAGTACGGACTTCTATTGAATTAAAAGAATTCTATGACAAAAATTGTGAGCCATTTACTTCCGAGAAAAAAATTTGTGTCGACAATGCGCATTAAATCACAACGGTTACAATTGTTCTTAGAAATCAATTATTTTCAATTGTTTGCTTCGTATATTTTTCATTAGTAATTTTTCTAGATCCTTCTCCAGAGTTTGTTCTCTATCCATACCTGATTCAGTATCCCCTGTGTGGTTGAAACTGAAGCAAGTAGTTGGGCGTCGCCGCGGCTAGTTGTAGCACACGCAGGACACGACCTCCTATTCCGCAGTGAAACTGAGTGGCATAAGATCATCAGTAAGCCCCATTCCAAGTTCACCACCTTCACCTCAGGGTAGACTTCTTTGATTAAGATCTATGAAAAATTTGAGCCATTTATGAGAAAATTTTGACAATGCCATTGAGACTTCATGTAAAATTTTCCCCCAAATCAAAATATCAAAATATCAATTTCAAATTCAGAGGGACGCCACCTCAGCCAGATCGATGCAAGAATATTAATTGTGGAACAACTTCTGCCCTCGGTTTAGTCACTAGCGTTGTTCACAAACGGACTGACACATAGATGGACATAAGTTTTGATGTAAATCTTTTCTTCGGCATTACGGGCACACAAAACGTGGATCCTAACTACGCAACGTGTTGGAGGAAATTATTTATAATAAAGTAAGATATTATTATAAATATATAAGAATAAGAATTATCTTCTTTTTCGGTTTCAGGGGGTCAACAAAGCCAGTTTTTCTGTTAAAAAATCACATTTTTTTGCTGTTTTACATACAATACGTACATACACATTACATATTACACATTACACACATTGACATTATTAGGGCTGTGATTTATATGCAATATAAATAAGAAAATATGAACATATAGATGTAAATAAATTTGGTAATATATGCAATTAAAAAAGGAGAATATGCGAAATAGTGTAATGTAAGATTGTAAGTGTAAAAATAAATAAAAAGAGTAATATGGAAAATATTTTTACAGCCCATGTAATATATACCCCAACTTGTGACGGCTGGTTAGGGAGGTAGAGGTAGGTCAGGGTAATTTGTCTTAAAAATATCCACACTACTTGGAGCTTCCAAGAATACTTTCTTGACAGTTGATAACTGATCAATTTCTGGCAATTGAAATCTCACAGTTTCTACAACAGAATGAAAAGCGTGAGCAAGGCAATTTAGATGAAGTTTAGGATAAAAAACTTTCATTGCAGACCCTGCTTTTAATATATAAGGAGCACCATCCGACAGAAATTGTAGAACCTTTACATGCTGAACTCCACTCGGCCAAAGAACACTCACTGATTGATTGAAAAACCTCGCAATGAGGGATGAATTTACTCTTTTCGGGGATGAGGGGTGAATATGCACCAAAAATACAAAT
Organism: Teleogryllus occipitalis; assembly: GCA_011170035.1. Taxonomy (NCBI): domain Eukaryota; kingdom Metazoa; phylum Arthropoda; class Insecta; order Orthoptera; family Gryllidae; genus Teleogryllus; species Teleogryllus occipitalis. The sequence goes on from BLKR01008388.1 coordinate 10,626, forward strand.
ATGGCCCAAATATGCAAAAATATGTAATTATGGTGATAAATGTGAAAGTACGTGAAATAAAAATAGCTTAAATTGATTCTAAATGCCTCAAAACGTATACACTTTGTTGAAGCGGTATGTTTTAGTTAACAGAAAAAAAGCAAATGCATATAAATCACAGCTCTAGACATTACATGCATATACATTATTACATGTACAAGTCTTTCTCTATACTACGTAGTAGTGCGTTCTGTAGAGTAAGTAGTATAGGAGGAAAAAATGCAAGAGAGAAATTAATATCAGAATTTTGATCAAAACTCCTTTTCAAGACTTTAAACAGACATCTAAATATTGTTTAGGTATGTCTTCTACTTACACTCTGAGAGGTATTTATAGTGCTGTAAAGGACATTCAGATTCAAATTACCTTACAGGAGGGTTGAGTGGTCCATCAGTCAAGAAAGTAAAACGAAGTAACTGAGCGAAAGACCGACGATCACAGTTGATGCTGGCATAAAACAAAATACTAAGAAATGACGGACATCCCTACGAAAACAGAAATGTCCATTTAAAATCTCGAAAAAGTACATCTGTGAAGGTAGTAGAAAGCGGTCCAACTCCTTTCTGTCAAACTTATCTTTTAGGAAATTGACAAATATAAATAAGGGGCGTAAATGACTCTTGAGATAAATTACATATCATTATTGTTTTGTAAGCTAATGTTTACCGAAGTCAGCATACACGAAGACGTATTTTAAAGATATAAAGATGAAATTGTTTCTAGAGTTCCACATAGTGGAAGTGCATAGCTTTGAACATAGACACATACTAATCAAAAAATGTTTTAAACTAGTTTTATAACATTTTTTAGTGAGTAGGCAAAATGTTCGACACTGCAGCGAGAATTTTGCTCTCATTGAGAAAAAGAAAAAAATATGTGGTGGATCATCTTAAACAATGACTTGAGTTGTAGATTATATTGTGCTTACGCATAAATCAGGACGTTTTCATTGACTTTAGAATTGTTAAAGTTGGCTCAAAAAGCTTCTTAAATTATAATTAATTTCATTTTACTGGATTACAATTTTCTTAATAATAATTCAATTCAGTTTATATGATCATATATTCCGATTCTCGGAAAAGTTACATTATTAGAGACTATCAAAGAGGGATAAAAAATATACCAATCTTTTCCTTCCATTCTACCCCTTAAGGAGATAACATTAAATGAAATAAAGAGTGCTGGCATGCTTGCATGCTGCACATTGCTTGGCATGAGTAAATTTATCCCTCTAGAACATCGAGCGCTTTGTCAAAATACTATATGATAGAGAGTTTTTGGCTCTAATCCCCTAAATATGTTATATTTTATTGTATTTTTGGAGTTAATTTTTGTGTTAATACGAAAAATACTGTCCTACATAGATAAATATTGTAATATATCTAAATGTCATTATTAGCAAACGGAATGACAGATCTGTTTGATCTGCAATTATATAGCGAATAATATCGAAGTCAATTTCACTTCACATACAACATTTCGATATTTTGTTCGTTCCTTACCAAGTGTGCCCTGGGGGTACCATAGAAGAACTAAAACTTCAAAAAATTTAACAGATGCTCCAGAAAGGTTTCAATTTGGGGATTGTGGCCTAAAAACAACTATAATCCACTGTGATCTGAATACTGAGATTTTAGAGTAACTATTCTTGATGATAAAGATATTGTCAACGAACTAAAACTATTAAAAAGGATGCCAATACAAAATAAGCTGTCATAAGAGACTTACAGATCATTAGTAAATAGCAAACAGCGTTTTTACATAATTTTAACAAATTCTATGTTTAATCTTGTAGGTATCGGGGTTGAGTTGTATAATTCGTAAACGTAACGATTATCGTCTCGTATATTATTTCAGTAGTATACTACCTTTTACGGTTCTTACATGCAACCAGTTTTTATAAATGAGGTCTCTAAAGAAATAGAATTTAACGGAGACGCGACGAATTGCACTTAGACTTTAAAAGTATGAAGGATTTGTTTTAAAAAAGCATCTAAATATTCGTCAAATGCAACCCGCAACTCTCGTTAGCATTTTTGATTCTATATCGTTAAGGAACTCCTAAACGAAACGTACTAGAGCCTTAAAAATTAAATATTGAGGCCAGAGGCCTCATAAAAACGTTCCTCACACCATCATCTATAAGATACGATGTTCTTAAACATTATGTTTTTGCTGGTTGGGCGCTTCTCGATTCTACACCACCTGTTCAGGGCATGCAGAAGTGTATGTGAAATTAAACTAATTACTTTATATTCTATGTGACTGAATTACACGGGTGTACCTCTGTGCTCGGTAATTATAAATATTTTGTATTGACAAGGGTGTATTGCATTGATATCAATTACAAGGAGACATGTACTCCTAGAACAAGGGGCGGAGGATAAGAGGCTCTTGAAGAAAAATATAATTACATGCTTATTATGGAAATACAAAAATAGGGAAGAAGGTGGGTTTAACATGCGAGAGTTCTCGCACGGGTACGCTAGTGTTTATTTGTATGTCTTTCTGGGATTTATTAACAATTTATGTTAAGAAATGTTGTACTTCATTTAGAACATTTCTTTCGTAGTTAATACTACTGGCGGTATGAGATATCGTTGTTCCCATCAAGGGTTTACGAAAACTGATAAATTTTGAGTGTAGGAAAAATTGCGCTCTGAGTTCTTTTTTCTGAGGAGTACCATTAAAAATATTTTCACCGCGGAAAGCAGTAGTTGAATACTGAATTTGTTTTATTCAGATAGCGTTAAAATATTGATTCAAATAAAAACCGATATTAATGATGTTTACTATGCTGTGATTTTGACTACGAAGCATACGAGATTTCATTCTGTAAACACATTTGTAACCTATGACTCTGCTTGAAATGTTTTTACAAATAATTTACATTAATCTGCACAAACTTTATCTAGATTATCACTAAGCTTCGAATTTATAACGTACTTACGAAAGAGTATCAGAGCAATTGGCTAGTTTCTGAATAAATAGATTACATTTCGTTAGTTCGTCTCGGTTGATCGTAGTTGTTGAAGAGGCTTCTGACTCAGCGCCTGTCGGTCCTCTTATCTTTACGGCATGGGTTTGTACTAGTGTGCGTACGGTTGTGTTTCGCTGAGTTCCTATTGCTGCGGTCTCTACAGCCATCTTTTCACATGTATATGTCTGCGTATTGAGTCGCTCTTTAGAATCTGATGATATAATGAAAATAAATGGGAGATTTCAGGGCTCTATTATGACTAGTTGATTCAGTAATTCTGCTGTCACACATGAATATTCATGAAAGAGTACACTATGCACACAGGAAGTCGATTGAGATTTTCCACATTCTTGAAAAGGGGCGCTTAGCGCCAAAACTATCGGGTGAGACCATTTGACTGATAGAGATCTACGTACTGCAGCTCTGCCATATTTGATATTGGTAAAATGGATATTAATTTTTTTATGAATACTTGGATGACTTATTGCAATGCTAATTTTCAACTTATTTTGCAATATTTATATTTTGCAATTTTCGAAAATATGGTGTTCGTCGAAAGTAAGTCCTACACCATTTTTTAAACGTTCTTTGCTTTGATAGACTAAAACATTTAAAGAAAAAATTGGGACAGATTTCGAAAAAATAATTAAAATTATTTCATTTAACACAAAAATTGTACCAAAAAATCTCGTATTTTTAATAAATTGTACGTAATCTTATCTAAAAATCTAATTTTGAAGAACATATTTCATTAAGGAAAAAAATCTCGATCATTAATATTGTAGTTTTGCAATCTTCATTTTTTGCATATTTTGAAAACATCTAATCGACGAAAATGGCAACTGCCCCAATTTTTTAATCGTCCCAGGAAAAAATTGTAGCCGATTTTGAGATCTTTTGTTGCTTTTACTTTAAACAAAAGTTATGCAAAAAATTTTCATTTTTATAAACTGCAAAATGACATTATTCAATGATCAAAGATGGTTATGCAATTTTCGAAAATACAGAGTTCGCCGAAAATGGGACCACTGCTTTTTTTAAAAATCCTTTGTGTCTGAAGAAAAATTTTAAAGAAAGTAGTTTGAACTATTTTTAAGAAAAAATATAAAGCAATATTTACTCGAAAAATACTCTTTTTTAAATTGAAGACCTATTTTAAAGATCTATTTTTAAGAATAAACCATAATTTACTGAATTAAGTGAACTCTGACGCACAAATCAGTCATATTTACCTACCTATTATATTTTACTCGGGTAATATTAATTACAAAACTATCGAATGCAAATGAACAAATTTCGATTTTCACAGAGTAATTTTTCAAAGACGAGCATTTTTTAGTGTAGAAAGCTACAACAATCCAGCGCTGATAAATGTTCAATATTGTAAATGACTTCCAACGCAAAAAATGTTATTAACCCGTGTTAACTCATTTACATTAATATATTTCTAAATGTGTGTATGTGTGAATATGTATTATATAGTACCTGACTGTGTACGTATATGTAGTATGTCTCTCCCATAAATCCAACCCCTCGTCCAAGCCGTGGGAGACGGACAACATCACGAAGTTGACATTTGTGATGGCTAACGGGGCTCTGCTACCACGCAGTTTAATATCTGTCGAGGTCTGTACTTTTGTTGTCTGTACTTTACTAATGTTTTTACAATGTATTTATTTTTAATAAACGGTGTAATTTTATGACTTGGAAGTTTTTATATACCGTACCCTTCAATTAATGTATTCAAACAGAATTGAAGTAATAGTTCTCAATTGACAATGTGAATTATGTAATACTAAGAAGGCTAAGAAAAAACGAATTCAATCGGACGTATAGGGGCAATGTTTTTGCGAAGTTAATCGATGAGGTGGACTCTATGCCATTCCCAGAGGACCTTCCTTGAAGTGCAATCTATGAATATACTTTTGAACTACACGCCTCGCTTGGACTCAGGTTTCAAATAACGTCCAAGTTGCGATCTAGAAAGCAGGGGAAGTGTGAACCTAATGCTGACGGTGCACAGTGTTGAAGTGTAGTTAATACGTTCTTAATCTTCTTTAAGTAAATTGATTTTGAACTTGAATGGTATATATTTAATACATTTTAATAGCGAAGCATAGCCGTGTCTACTAGTCCTAAATGCAGTTGAAAGGACGTTGTATGTACGTATTGTGAATAGGGATACTAGTCACAAAAATATATTCAGTATTTTATTACATAAATGGTAATAGACACACTAGCTGTCAGAGCTATTTTTTATTGAATTTTAAGCGCAGTAGTACAATCTTTCACAAGGAAGTTTGAAATATTTGGAGGGTGTACAGGATTAGGTAATAAATCTTTTTCCTCGAATAGTTTTTAAACGGTTCAAGATATTGAGATGGAATTTTCCCCAAATTATCAGGTGGTAAGGGAGGTTCATCAATGGTACTTATTAGCTTGTGATCTATTTTTTTAATTTTAAGGATATTGGGTTAACTTCTCTTTATAAATGGAACACTATAAAAATTTTTACTCGAAAACACGGATCTTGAGAAGACAAATTCAGCAACACTACGCATGTAGGTATTTGATGAATAATTACAAACATTAATGAGCTTTAAAATCCGACGTAGCGGGTTTCGAAGTTCGGGGTGCGACTGGATTTCTAAACATTTCCACGGCCTGTATCATTTCCGGTTCAAAACGCCGCGGATTAAGATGTCTACGCATGATAGTGACATCTAAACGACAATCGACACCGCGGTTCACAAGTGTAAATGAGGCAGTCTAAATATCGTGAAAGCTAAGTTTGTCGCATGCCGAGAGTGAATGAAATAGTGAGTGCGGAGCAGAGATTCGTTGCCCTGCGGCGCGTCGACAGCGGGCAGTTGTAGTTACTTTGCGATCCATTCAGGTTGTTGATGAAGTTGCATCTTAGTTGAACTGCTTCTCAAGTAGAACAGTGTTGTAGAGAAAGTAGTTTAGGTATTTTTGCTGCCTTTCGGAACTCTACCGAAACAGTTTAAAGCTGGGCTCACCGTGTGTCAAATAGCAACATATGTGATATTAATGAATTTGCCTTCTCAAGACCTATATATTCGTGTAAAAAAGCAGTGTTCCAGTTATTATATTAACTAAATTGATTACTTATCACATTATTTTCATACTCATAATGTGATAAGTAATCAATAAATTCGAATTCATGCTTTTACCCCACTAACCCATTCATTGAATGATACTATTCATATTAAAAATTTAATTCTTTACATTGCGTATTTTGTATAAGAATTTTCAGAGCTTGAACTTTCGGCAGCAAAATGTACCAAAACGATAACGGTTATAAAACGAAATTCTAATAACGAATAATAAAGGTTAAAAAACGAAATTCTAATAACGGTTATAAAAAATTTGAATCAGTCACAAGCGAACATTTTACAGGTGATTGGCCAACTCTGTCTGCCCTACATTTTTTTAGTTGAATTAAAAACGTATACTTTATCGAGCCAACGGCTGCGAGGGAGTGCAAATCCTCCAGCTGCCACCGGCAGCACGATCGTGTGGGCCGCGTCACTGTCACCACGATGTCTCGAGCGACGCCGCGGAGTCTCATTTGCATATGAAGACGCGACGCGAGGCGATGGCTCGGGGGCGCTGCACGTGGGGACACAGGCGGCTTCCCACGGCGCGGGTCCGCGGCTCGCGGCCCGGCGGGTCCACCCCGGCAGCCCTTACAAAATTACCTCCACTTGTTCCAACTCGCGGGGTGAACGACCCCGGCCTGCTCTCGCCGCTCGATTTGACGCCTAATGGACGTCTGCGACGAAACCGCCCCCTCCCCCCGCGCCTCCGATGAAAGGTAATTGAAGCTCATTCTGCAGGGCACACCCGGGGCTCAGCGGGCCACCGAACTTTTGCGAGTCGGAACTCGGGACCTCCCGGGAGAAGGTTTGTGTTTGCAGCAACCCCCCGCCGGGTGCGAAATTGTCGACAGGATATTTTTGCAGAAAAGGCGCGAGAGAGTTTCGAGAGACCCGTTTTTGTCGCCAAGCAGGTCCGGTTTTTTCGGCGGGGAAGAGGCGAACCGAAACTTTAGTCTCCATTTGAGTACTTAACGCCCCCGACAACGGGTACTCCGGGAGCGGAAGGGCCTAGCGCAAGAGACTCCCCGCGGAGCCCCAGGGGAAAACATAACCTCCTTGAATACTGATTTAGCGGCATTCACGGAGCCGCTTGAGGCGGGCGCTGGCCCTAAACGTCACTTGGCGGTGGGCATGCTGAGGGACTCGCTGCGCCGTAAATTTGCGAGATTGACGCGTCCGAGCGGCGGCGGCGCGGCCGTCGAGGCTGCAAGCGCTGCTCGCAGTATTTCTCGGCGGCCGGACAGCCCGCGGGGTACAGGGTGGCAATTCACGGCGGAGGAGGCGGAGCTGACGGTTTGTCCCGTCGGCAGAGTGGGGCGTATTTTTATTAATCGAAATTCTATTGTTTAAACCAGAAGTCCCCAGCCGGGTCGCTAGCGACCCCCCAGAGAGTCGATGAAATTATAAAGAGGATCTATGACTATGAAGGGGTCGATTGGAGTGAGTGACTATTCGGTATAATAAAGATCAAGATCCTATTACCTAGCACGAAATATTAATAAAGTTGATAATTATAATTGTTTCTTACGTAAATTTCAAAACATCTAACCTAATTTCCAAATTCGCTCTTCTTTTTAAGTATCACGTGTTCAGCGACCCCTAGCGGAGCAACCAGAACGCTAGTGTTTTGCCTCTAGGTATTCGCGGTTCAGGTCAGCAGTCGATTATTTCGACGAGCACGAAAACAGCTGAGCATTGCTCCGCGAAGTGTTTTCTTTCGTCAGTCAGTTGAGGGACAGCGCTAGTTGATAATGCCTCAGAAGTGTCAGTTTGGTGAGTGTAGGTTTGAAGTTAGAAATATTTTTCCAGAGATATATACTTTGTTCCAATATATACTAAAAATACACGAATTGATATAAAGCTTGTCGAAAATAATGTATGAAAATTAAAATGAATTGTGATAGTGAAAGTGGAATCATGTGGGTCGAAGATAAATGCGAAGCCCACCAAGTATCAAAGTGCTCGTACTGTCCATACTAAGCACGCTTTCAATTATCTTCAATATACCAAATTTTATTCAAGTATAATATTTCAAATAATTCATATGTAAAATATTTTTGAAGTGCATTTTTGTTCAGTCCTCCTAACAATAATAATTTGTTTTCCTGCGAACCTCTTAATCCGATTAACTAAGTAATAGAGGTGTACAACTCCAAAACAAGGGTAGGGAATGGTCATTTAAGTAATGCGAATATCTTCAAATTTCTAACTGACCACGTTCCACAGTATTTGTCACAAATGAATGTCAAAATAATTCCTCAAACTCGTTCAGTTTAAAGTCTTAACTCAACAAATATATAACTCAAAGAATAGCTGAACGAGTGTACTGGGATTTAAATCCACAACAATCGACAAGTCCTATTCAATCTAGTATGGGTCGATCAGAGTATGAAATTGTTTCGAATACAGCGGTTCGCAACAGGTTTTGTTGGGACTCACATTCTTTCTCTGCCTCCTCATTCCACCTCTGCTGTACGTTTTCATTTCATAATTGGTTGATTCATTTATTTGTTAAAGGTACCGGCTTTACTGGTTAGGAACTAGTTCAACTGATATAAAGAAAAAAATTAACTGAACATCGATAAACAAGAGTTTCAAATGCAATGTGGGAAGAATGGAATATGAATTGTTTTTTAATCAATGTTCCTATTAAAACTTCAAAAATAATTTTTATAAGACTTCAATTAAAATTAACAAATATTTTTACTTTACTTGGCTTTATTTTTTAAGCTTACGTTCGCCTCTTGTTTAATAGATGGTAAAACGCTAGGACTGGTGACCCATTTTATTTTCTCTGCCCATGCCTTTTTAACGAAGAACACATAAAAACAGAAATGTTGATATTTGGAATACACGCTCTGTTTTCGTTTTGCTTCAAAAGTTTGACTCTTATCAACAGTAGAATCAGTAAAATAATTCTTTCAATTGATTTCCTGAAAAAAAATGGCTTAAATTGTTCAAGCGAGGGGCTTCTTAAAGCTAAAAAAACTATTCTGCATTAGGTCAATCTTGTAGAAAAGATCTGGAGAACTGTAATTCTAACTTTTGCATGAAAACCGGATACTACCTTAATATTGTAAGACAATAAAAATACATTATCTAAAATCCATGTAATCTAGATTGGGATGAGTAGAAGAAGCGACAACCGTGCAGCCAGAGCTACAGAAAGGAAATGTCGGCTGTTTCTCTAAACTGAAATAAAACTCGAGTCTTCCATGGGATCGTCATACACTTGCTGGCCTGTAGCTTCCCCAGGCGGTTTCTCTCACCTACGCAACCCTTAAAGCGGTTGCCCTGGCTCGCGACAAAGCCGAGCTAATCACCCCTTATGGCGGCCGGTTCCTGGATTTGCGGCCGGCTGCTCCTTGCGAAGCCTTGGTTTCGCGACCTAATGTGCCGTGAAACTATACTTCACTTTTTTATGTGGCCACAGAAGTGCAAGGCAATGCACCGGAATGGAGTTAAGTGCACCGTATTTGGAAACAGACATACAAAGGAGGGCTTGAGTTGTGTTCCAACGGTCGTCTAATTTGAGAAAGAGACTTGCTCGGGGCTACTTGTACGAAAAGCAATTTTGGGGTGAAGTTATTTGTTTGATGTGCGGTAGAGCGCGACTGTGTTCGTGAGTACAAGGAACAGCAAAGGGATGAATGTAGTGTAAAAACAGTCATAATCTACGGATTACTTGAGCCGAACACGAGAACTGGAACCAAGAACACGCTCTTGAAAGAAAGATTCCCAGTTTTATTTGA
>BLKR01008389.1:0-20508 GCA_011170035.1 Teleogryllus occipitalis
AAAAAAGGGACAAATTTTGAGTTTAATTTCAAGTTTTTCAAAACTTTGTTCTGCTCACTTTACGGACTTCATACATTCGCGCAGAAGAGTGAATATTATTCTGACTTTCGAACTGTGAAATAGTAAATAGCAATTTCCGTCTTAGGTTGTATCACATCTTGAGATATACGGTTAATTTTCTGCATTAAAAACATTCATGTAAAAGGATGAATGTGACTGAATAAAAAAGGTTATCTTTACCCATCCAGAATGTACTAAAACCACAAAATGAGCAGAACTGTTATACTTGTATTGTTCTTTGTATCAGATCTTATTTCTATATTGTTAACTTTTCGTTAAGGTCTTCAGTACATTCAGCATATAATTATAAAAAATAGAAGTCATCAAGCCACAAATTTATCATTATTCAAATTTTCTGCCGTATTTGTGATCTGTTTTCTTCTTATTGCAATAGCATTCACTTTCAGACGTTATGTTAGCTGCAATAACATTTCAACAGCTTCCATTCTTATTACAATAACTGATGTGGGAAGCAACGTATATTTAAAGTTTCTCAATTCGTTCTCGATACGTATTGCGATTTTGTTTTCAAATGGTTAGTTTTTGGTTGGGAAACGCAGAGTAACAGGATTTGTATCACGCGCAGTCCGCGCCCACTCGACCTTAACCAGCGCCAAACGTACTACTAGGGTATTCTTTCTCCAGAGAGCGCTGTTTTGACTGCAAAAAAACATGGCTTCAATTTGCTGCAAAGATGGAGGTGCTTCAGCCACTCTATGTAGTATATTCTAACTCGTTGGACTCGACCTACGAATTGTTCCGCTGCCTAGCTCCTACGGTCTCTTTTGCCAGTCAGGTGAGCGCATAAATTACACGTTCTTGTATTAGCTTGGCTGCCACTGAACACTATTCGATTACGGTAACTTATTGAAAGAGTATTAATTGTTCTAAATTATTACTTGACTATATTTTAAAATTTGCTTTTTGTAAACGAGAATCTATTTATTGTGATTTTGTTGTTCTTATGGCAACTGATAAGTTTCGTGAGCTCAAAGTTGACTCTCAAGTGCTTTGTGTGTGCAGTGACGTAGGCTTTGTTAATGAAAGTTTCATCTACTTTTGAACGCAATGTCGAATCACTTATAAATCAATTCTGAATTTATTTGATTGTTGCTCAGGTGTTTTCAACAAAATCTTTAGTAATGCAATGTGATTCATTTTTTGAGATAAATCTCATTGTCTTTACGTTCCTTTTGTGCATACAGAGGCTATAGTTAGTGACCAGTGAAACTGATTGTTGTTTTGACTTCGCTGTACAGTAGTAATTTAATTAAGAGTTGTTGAAATCTGGAGTCACAGTGTTGGGTGCAAGAAGTTTGTTACTGCTGAAGGCGCCTGATGTCACTGCAGCGCCTCTAACCGGGAGGTCCTAGGTTCGAGTCCTGACGGCGGTAGGATTTTCGACACTAGCTTTTCAGCTAGGTCGAATTCAGCTGCTGTCTGGAGGAGAATTCTAGCGGCCGGCTGCTCTGATCGGTAGTTTTCCGTGGCTTCTCCGATCAACACCAGGCGAATGCTGGAGCAGTACCCTACCAAACGGGCCACGGACCGCGCGCGATCTGTCCTTCCTCTTGTCCTATCCTCTCCCCTTACACACACACACTTACACTAACATACACTACACTACCACATATTTCGGGAGACCGGTCGGGAGCTTAGAGCTTGTCCCGGCTGGGGCGGTGCCCCGCTGGTGGGAGAGTCTTGGTTAGGGGGAAACCCCACTAGCCGACGGTAGGTCGGCGCCGGATCTCACCATCCAGCGGGGGAAGATCACCGCCATCTCCCGAGAAAATACATGCACTACACAAACGGGACTAATGACCGTAGTAGTTGACGCGCCCGGAAACACGAAAAAAAGCAGTCAATCAATCAATCAATCAATCCAAGTCATCAACGGATACTGAGGCAGTCCTGAAGTCAACCTTGTCTCGCTGGGTGTGCGCAGGGTCATTACATCCTTTGAACCTCACCAACAGTGCAACACGTTTAATAACTTGGTCAGTGTGTCTGGGATCGAATCCTCGTATGGAAAACTCTAACGCCCACAATAAAACTGAAGTTAAGAGATATAGATTGAGGTTATATTTTTTATGTACAATGAAATTGAAACTGTAAATGATCCGTGGGCTATAATTGTGCATATAATAAATTGGAGTTATTGAAACGTATCATTTGTGTGTCGTTTGTTTTGTTTATTTTTAATATGCATATTAGCATTTTTGTGCTCTTTAAGCCACCCTTGTTTCCCAAATTGGTCGAAGGTTTTATTAGGTAATGTTACAATTCAGTAACGTATTTAAGTATAGTCGGGCACGGGGGTTTACCGTGGCTAATTTTTAATTGTGCATTTTCTGATTACATGTGACTCAAAAGTTATTGAAATAGAAATGTATTGTCTGAGACGATGTTATTATGGATGTTCGTTCTCTAGCCCAAAAATTTATTACGATTGTTGATCAATTAAACAACCCATAAATGATTTATTAAGATTTTACGAACCTTTTTAGGTGGAAAATGAGGCAATAGTTTGTATGTAAAAAGAAATATTGTAATTAAAGTTCAGTCACATGCTCAGAATTAATTCTGTAAAAATTAGTTAATGTGTGGTTGTCAGTGATTATGAGATTACGGATATTTAGATAAAACCTTTTCTGAGTACTTTACACTAAACGAAGTTTTTTGTATACATTTTAGGATTATTTGAAACAAAGCCCATCAATTTTATAGCGCCTAAAAGAACCTATTTCGACATTAATATCTATTTGTGCCTACAGTACTTTTAAAAACCTAAAATAAGACTAATTTGCCTAATTTCTTTTGTCTGTGGCTACTTTTAACTTTTTTCTATGTCGGCACAACAAACAGCATGATATTAATTTTAACTTGCGTAAATTCGTAAGTAAGTAAATGTATATTCTGGACAAGGGTCTTGCGATAAAAGTCTCTATGAAGCCACTACTCCCTGACTTCTCCTCTCCTAAGATAAAGCGATTGAATTTCTGCGAAAGAAAAGTGATCTTGACCGATAAGAGACATTCATTTTTCCATGAAAACTTTACAAAGTATTAGTAATTTATTTTAAGTCAAACACGGTAGGAATAATTCTAACTAGAGGACAAACAATAGCTCCACAAAGAATTTCAAATTGACTCCATACAACACCATATGACATACCTCTCAACCCAGTTCTATCACTACATACCTCAAATTCCTCACCTAGACAACTTCAGACTCCGGAAATCTCCTCATAGAACCCGATTAAAAAATAGATATCCATACCAGGCATTCCTAACCAAATTTGCCAAAGTAGATTGTTTTTAGAGGTGTCTGGAAAAGATTTCCTCACCCAAATTAGTTTTTAGTTTAATTTTAGGTAATTTAGAATGTAAGCAATCAATACATAAGTAAAGTGTTATATGTACTGAACTATGTATGATCTGTAAAAATAAAATAAATTTAAAAAAAAGAGGACAAACAAACTTCTTCATAAATTGTATTATCGCAAAATATACAATACTGATTCTATATAATATTTTTTTAATATATTTATTTCCTGTTCAATGTTATATAATTTTTCAGGATGTTGAATAAAATTATACAGAACTTTTTGGAGATGCCAGAATTCACATCATAATTATTGGTATTTATTATTTTATTTTAATAATGTATTGGAGTAAATTTAGATTTTAATAAATATTTAGTAATTTTTATTATATATTTAGAGTTTTAAGAGAAGGTACTATGTAGTAATAATGTAGAAAAGTATTTACGTAAGGTGAAATATATCTTTGGGGAAGCGTGAACGAATTCGTTTTATGTGATAATTTTTTCCCAGATCGAAATGTTGATAAGTAGGATAATTTGTTAAAGAGTTGAAGAAATTAGATTGATTAACGAAAAGTGTCTACATTATTCCTTTTTGAATTCTTTATGTATCCGTTTGTTGGAGATGAACCATTCAGACTTTAGAATTCTCCCTAAAAATGTATTTTGAATTGTTTGCATTTTCTTCATGATTGAAGTAGATGCATTACACAAAATTGGGCATGTATATATAAAGTGATGGTCTTCTTATTGTCTTGAATATACCACAATCAATTTGTAATTTTGAAAATTTATTGTTTTTTTTTATTGACAATATTTTGAATATGTGTTTTTCAGGCTAATCGACGGTCGAAATACAGTCCTAAATATTAATTGGAATATGCTTTTCTATCCAGGGTATACTTATATTATTTATTTTGAAATATGGGGGATTTGTAGGTCCGCAAAGTGTGAAATTTTTGTTTGTGTTTTAGATGGATTTATTACTATTCTTCATTGTTGAGTCCATTATATATAATAATTTGTTTCATGGGCGCCAAGCGTGCCTCTTACCTGTTGTCATCCTGCTCTGACAATGAGAACCTCAGGGTGTGGGTGCTCTGGGTCGAAGGGGTGCAAAACTACTACTTTAATAATACACAGAGATGCAATTTTGTAAAGGGTAACTTATTATTATTATTATTAATAATAATAATAATAATAAATAATAATGTCTTTATTACTGGCGAGACTCAGGTCGTAAGGCCTGCTCTTTTTATTGTAAGTATTTACATAATTACAATTGAGGCGTTCGGGCGGAGGTAGTGATAACTGCCATTTCACATTACTTATAAAATTGCAACGATCGTATTAGCAATGATCGTATTAGTGGAAGTGTGCTACACATAACTAGTGAAACATAAATTATGAATGTATTTTCATTGTCAATTTTCTGGATTCTAAAACCAACATGATATAAAGAGACCCCATGTTTCTTATTTACAAGAGAGCCGTTGTAAGTCAATAATTTTGCTTTCGTAAAATGTCAGAAATTCCCGAATACCCGAATGCCTCAATTGTGAACAAATTTAAAGAAAAAGGAGGGCGTATTTTACATTTATATCTGGAATGCAAAATTAGGGACCATCCCGGCATACGCCTTAAGTGATTGAATAAACCCAGGAAAACCTCAATCAGGATGGCGGTATAGGGCCATAACACAAGAAAAAGAGAAGAAAATGGGAAGATTAAAGGAAAAGTGTAAAAACAGAAGGAAAGTAGACGGAGTTAGAATGAATGAGAAAAACTGGGGAAGGTGGGGAGGGGAAAATATGATAACATGAATATAACATTTTTGATGTACATGGATGCAGTTTTCCTAGTTGAACGTAGTTGGCTGAAGTCTGGAAGATAATCTGTAACAGAAAAAGAAACAGAAAGCAGGCAGATGAACAAGATATATACTGCGGAGCAAGAAAATATCTAAAATTGCTTGAAAATCCTATCTAAAATGTAATATACTTGCTTTAGGGCATTGAATTAGACAGGAAAATATGTCAATAGGACTTTCAGAGATAGTGTAAAGAGGAGAAGTGTACAAAAGTAGAGCTTGACATCCTGAAATGTAAATCGAATTTGATCAGTGATGATAGCGTACATGGTGTTTAATTAGGGAGTGAAAATGGGAATAGGTGCTTGTGTTACTTATAGTTAATTGTTTTAATCCAATCCCTGAGTTGAGTTTTAAATTTCCTGAAACCACTAATTTGTTTTAGATATGTGAGTAGTGAGTTCCACATTCTAATTACAGTGACAGTAAAGAACTTACTGTAGGATACCGTATTGGGCCGAAGTATGCATAATAATCGCGAGGGACGTGATCGTTCCAACGTCAGCTTTTAAAGTGTGTTTGATAGTTATTATTCAAAATTTTATGGAGAAGGAGGTGGTAATGTAAAGTTCAACTTTTTTCGATTGAGAGAATTTTTGTTTGACCGTAATGTGACATACCAGACTGTCACACAATATTTCGATGGGAATTGAGGACAAAAAGGTATTAAATTCATCGCAAAAAGTGTAAATGTTGAGGGCATAGGCATGCAGGCAGGGCGTTTCTTAGCAACCAGGAAAGCGGAAGTAAATAAACATAGCTAGGCAAGTAACGGACAGAAGATTGGGATATAAGGGCATGTAGGATTGGTGGTAAACCGGTCATGGGGTATGACGTAAAAGGAAACTCGAGATTGTTTTGTAAAACAAGAGACAAGAATGTATGAAAGTTATCGAGGGTTGAACTTTGTAATATTGGAGAGAGATGAGTTTCAGACCGTGTACCGTACGCATCGTACTGCAGAGGTTATTGTAAATGATAGATGCTGGACTTGGTGGAATTTTGCGGGAAATAATTGAGCAGTGAGGACTTATAAATATTTTGTGGGCGTAATTCTATTTGGGACTTTTGAATAATTCTGGCACCGGGAGTGCGCAAATCGGACTTGAAAAAAATACGGACGTGAGAGCAGGGAAGAGAGGCTCGAGACATATCTTGTATTTTAGGGGATGAACTTTATATTTTATTGCGTTAAAGTTGGGGGAATTAATTAGAAGAAATAGACTTTCATGTCTCGTGGATTAAGGAAAACGTGACAGTCTTGGAGTTAGTGTCCATCCGTGGCAAAGAACAGGGAAATAAGTGAAACAATTAATAAGTTGAGGAGGACGTTGACCCGGCAGCGGACCGAGAACAAGATACAAGAGAGAAGACTGGTCGGAGCGGTGGGTTTTTCGTAGCCTCATCGTCCAAGAGCGCATGGATATATAAAATAGTAAGAATAATAGCGCTATAGACAATTTTTACGATCGCTCATAACCAAGGTGACATTTCATGTTAAAAATAATTAATCCATAAATAAAATTATAACGTTCTCATTCTCAAAAAGTAAAGCTGATTATTATTTCTTTACTATCTTGTGCAATCCACAGTTTAATAATTTCTTTCCAGAAAACAATTTCAGATTCCTCGCTTCTTCCATATGGAGAGCGGATCGAATGATCGTTTGCTAGGAAGAAAGTAAGTACCGGAGACGATTATTTTTGTAAGAACCCAACCGGCAGAGCTAGTAGGATAATTATTTTCCTTTAGATGTGTTTGCGGGAAATTTAAAATCGTAATCCTTTCCTGGCGCCCAAAAATGATATAAATTCGGAAACCGGTTGCAGAAATAATTTGACAGAAACGGAGAGCGTTTCAGTAAAATTAGGAGTTAGGTGATCGTATCTCCTAAGATCGAATATGAAACGGATGCATGCATTTTCTGCTAATTTGAATTTGCGTTGTTGCTTGATATTTAAGTCCGTAAGCAGGAAATCGCAAAAATCAAAATGAGTGAATTTACTAGGCTTATGCGGGTGTTCTTAAACACACTTTGTAATTACTAGTTCGTAAAAATCTCCAGTCCAAAACTGTTATTTAAATTAAATGGAGATGGGTAATTGCACAGAAAGAATGATGGCGATGATCGCAGTACCTCACTTCGGTGGGATTGTACGCCCGCGGGACTTTACCAGTCTCTATGGGGAGGATGTTCCGGCGGAGCACGGTTGAAGTGACCCCGTACTCATCAGGAATGGATGTCGTACTTCCGTCGACTGTCCGGGAAGTCAGCAGCCGTCCGCGACCGAGCTCGAAGTGATGAACTCGACGCCGTTATGCAATGACGGGCCGTCATACGCCGTTCACTCACCCATGTAATTACTTTTAGGGTGTGGGTCCGACTGATCCACCATACGGAATTAATTCCGATTGAGTGAATGATGGGTAGCCGGATCGCTTAGACAGGCAGGTACTGATCAGTCACACGCCAGTACATATTTGTCTCCGCCATAAGTTGCCTAAGTCTAATTTTATAAAGTCCTTCTTTCTCATGTCACAAGCTCAAATATCCATAACAAGTGTGTGTTCTGACGTTTCTCGCACGAGTTTCTATTAACAAGTGTCTTTTCTAAAATAACCTGTTGCTCCCTCGCTTGCTACTCCCCACCCCATTTGGAAATGTCTGTGCTGTCACGTGCGTGATGCTTTTCCTCTGATTGGTTCGATCATCAGGCTTCTGGAACCTTCCACTAATCGTTCCTGTCGATTGGCTCTAGGCAAACCCTTCCCTTAGCGACCTACTTCGCTATATTTTTAATTGGTTGCCTTAGTGGGACCATGGGCACGTGGCAATTTTGGAGAAAGCTAGGCAGTGTCCGCTGTCAGCTGTCTGCTGATTATTTTATGGTGCGCCTTGGTGGATTCTCAGGCGAAGTGTCACCGACTTCCCTAATGTAACTGTTCCGGTACACAATCCGACGATCGCCGGGAACAAAGAATGAGGCGGAGGGGCGGAAAAGGGCGCCTCCCGTCTCGAAGAATTGGCTGGCGGAGGAGGCCCGGGTAGTCTTTGTACTCCTGCGAAACCTTTGTGCGTGGAGGCGACGCGCGCACACTTGGGCGTGACGAAATGCTCGGGACGGGCGCCTGCGCCAAGTAATAAATTGGCGTTACAGAGGGGTCACACGTGCGACTTGTCGCAACATATATCTTGCGATAAGTCATACTCAGGAAGTTGAGGAGGGAGCCGTTCCCGTTGTTATATCTGAATGGGCTCTATCAACCTGCGTTACCTCTTACTTCTGTCCTTACCACTAATTCCCATGTGGGAGTACGCCAGCGATGCCAGAAGAGTCAACTTGCTGAAGCAGTTCCATTTCACGAGGTTGATTTTTTTTGCTTGTTGCAATTGTTGTGTCTCACGTAACTATTGAGTTTGTTAATGTAGAATTTTTTGTTCGCACGTCTTACTCCAGTCGACTGATCTTCGTTTTGCATTTCACACTTATCACTGTTACAGCGGAGCAAGAGAGATAGAGCTGCTCTGTTCAAGCGCCTCTCATCCTAGAAGTCATTTCTGAGAAATGTAATACTGGAGAGTCTAATGTCTACTTTTTTCAATACATTTAAAAAATGTTTATAAATGATATAATCCCAACACTCTATGAGTATTGGCACAAGGTAAGGATTAGCAATAAATCAATAATAAACATATAATATAAATATTTTATGACGAAAAATTATTTGATTTTTATTTGTCATTATAAATAAAACGAAAAGTTGTAAAAATGGAAATTATTTATTTAACAAACTGATTCTTTAAAAATATTCATAACTACAACCATCAGCAAAATTTAGCAGTTTTGTTAAGAATGTTTTCATAATATAATTATAGTAGTAATAATCAATAATAACAATAGTAATAATATTAATAACTGCTATCCACTTATATAATTCTTAGTATATTATTATTATCTGGTAACATGATCAACTGTAGCCATTAGGCCGCAACTGCCATGGGTCCTATAGAACGGGCATTAGCATTAGCCAAACCACGTCCTACGGCATTGGAATTGGCAATAGCACGTGCTGCGTTGGCAGTAGCTAAACCGGTACCAAGGGCATTGGCACTGATGAAACTATGCCATAAAGCATTGGCATTAGCAATAGCAGCTTGGACATTTGCTAGGGAATCGTCTCCAACAATACTATCGGCGTTTTGTGGACCGAAAGGAGAATAAAAGAAGCCAAAACCCCCAGCGTATTCTTCTAGGCTACGGGGATAAACGGGGTCGAATTCATTGCATGCCTGAAACAGATAAAGAGCTTCAAATAATATGTGGATATGATTATTGGACTACAGTAATCTTATTACAGTACTATTAGTAAGCTTCTACATAAGACCCCCAAAAATTAGTTCAATTTTAGTACAGAAAATGTATTGTACACTGGCCACGGCAGTTAAATATGTGCTCAGGTAATGCTCCATTTTACTTCCAAAACAGTCAGGACACGTAGAAGAGGTATTTAAAAAATAACAACCAAACGCTTATAGTTTTCTCCATTGCTCTTAAATCACTTCATTCAGTGGTGAGTATTGGGTATTGTGACCGTACAATATCACAATATAACCTAGTTGCATTTTTGACTAGGCTAAGCGATGTAAGCGGTGCTCTCTGACGAACATATAAGTAGTCACTCATTTGATTAGGGTAGTGGGGGTAGAAGCTTGGGAGAAGAGCAAGAAGGCATTTGGGTAGTGGATGGTGCTACGAGTGCGTCTGGAGGTGTCTGAGAGAAAGGCGCTGCTTGGAACCGGGAATCGGCCGAGAACACTCTGGACTTCGCCTACCAGCCTTCTAACATCGTCACCAATAAGTAGAGGTATTCACTACATATAAGTAGTCACTCATTTGATTAGGGTAGTGGGGGTAGAAGCTTGGGAGAAGAGCAAGAAGGCATTTGGGTAGTGGATGGTGCTACGAGTGCGTCTGGAGGTGTCTGAGAGAAAGGCGCTGCTTGGAACCGGGAATCGGCCGAGAACACTTCTGGACTTCGCCTACCAGCCTTCTAACATCGTCACCACTTTTGCTTTATGCCAGTGTTTTTTTTTTGTGTGTGTGAAAATAATGAGATCGGATCGCCAGTTGACTTTGGGATACTGAAGGATTGTTTGGCAGCGAGATTATTTCACAATAGCCTCTGAGTGAGGGCGTGTGGTACGGCGACATTATTGGTGCTACCACAACCGGTAAAGTTAATGTAGGAAGAGTAGACCACAGACCAACAATTTTATGCTGACTGATTAAGCTTTAGCAATTGGGAGTCTGCCTTTTTCTTAGAATGTGGGAGAAAGTGGTTAAGAAGATTCATCTCAGTTGTTTTCATTGTAAATGAGAGTTTTTAGTTGTTGCATGTTGAACAGTGGACGTAAATATTTGTTAAATTAGTTGTCTTTACTTCTCAGAGGTATGAAAGGTTATTGCTGCAAATCAGAGCCTTTTGTTAATCATTATGATGCTTCCACTATATTGTGAAACCAATTTTGGGGTTTGGTATCACTTGTATTTATAGTAAGTCTGGTGATCAGTAATTGAAATCACATGTTAATCATTATGAAGCATTCACTATATTATAAAACCAATTTTGGGTTTGGTATCACGTGTAGTATGTAAGTGTATGGTGATCAGGAATTAGAATCACATATGAAGGATTCTCATGCTTTCACTATATTGTGAAACAAAATTTTGGTGGAGACAAATGTGAAAGGAGTCATGGTGCATAGAATCCAGGATAATTTTCGCAATTGTTTTTTTTTTGAAAGAGTGAAAATATATTTAATTTGAATACAATCCAGTGTATGAGTATGACTGATAACCAATCAATCAAGATCCCAAATTCCAGAGATTAGACAGGCTCATTCGCATAAGATATTTTAGGCATAACAGAAAGTTAATCTATAGTGTGTACACATCCTGGAATATAGAGGAATGGGTGTACGGTTATAGTACTAAATACTTAAAGATCATCGAATTTGGAAAACGCCGACATCTTTCACTTGATCTCGTAGGTGCATACTACCATTTTGAGAGTTTGTGCGCTTGTTTCCATGTTTCAAATTATTTGTTACAGATCAAGAGTGACATTCGCGAGGGCAGAGAAATGCATGTCCCTTAAAGAAACTCAAAACCAGATACTGAGATTAGTTAATTAGCCTCGACAGTATATCTTTTTTTAGACAGTTGGATGATGCAGTTAAAGGATTTATATCAACTTCAACATTTTTGATGAGGAAATTTTTTGTTGACTTTCTTTACTTATATAACCACAATATTTCAGCATGCATTTTATTAATATATGTGGTTCCAACGAGGTTTCTCTATCTCTGAAGGCTGTGTTTATAAATAATATATCCACGTATATACATTGTGTGTACGAATTATACCGAAGTAATTCAAGATAATGTTTCATGGCCTAACCAAAACGTGTATTGGTTATCTTGTATTATATTCTCGAAACTTGTTGTCAAATAAAGCATTGGTCTCTTGATTACTTCTGATTATAATACAATTTTGTAACATAAAATAATTCCAACTTTTTCCATTGTTATTGGTTTTGTTATCAATGAACTATATATTCGTTGTGTTCTCAGATGTTAAACTGAAATAGAAAATAGCTAATTTTAAAACAACTACAAAATTTGACAGGGTAGAAGACTTGTGAATATGTGTCACATTCTTACATTGTAAGTGTGTAAAAATGACGCAAAAAGGGATCAATACTTGGTCCCCTGAGAAGAATATAAAAAATTCAAATTTAAAATTCACAGGGCACGTGAACTTGTTTTATTTTTTCATAACAAAAAATAAACTCAAATATTTAAATGCAAAATTTCCGTTTTAGCATGAAAATAGTGTAACTGGACATGCTTGGGGTTTCACTGTTCAACTGAATGATTACTTGATTAGTGTTTCCGGGCGCGACAACTGATAAGATATTAGTTCTGTAAGTTAAGGGTATGTTTTTGCACAAAAGGCGATTTACCCCCCTCCAAGGTGGTGAGATTCGACTTCGACGCAAACGACGCCTTGCGGAATTTTTCCCAACCTGTATCTCCTGCAAGCGGGCCCCGTCCCAGCTGGAATCCCGATTGAACTGGACTAAAAGCTGTAAGCTTCCGACTGGGCTGGACTCTCAATCGAAATAATTGCGAGTTTGCATACCATCGAAAACATTGATGGATTTTCGTTCTTCTAATGTATTGCTTGGCTATCGACTGCGTATGTCTGATCATTGGTGAGATCTCCGACGGATGTCAGGTCATTTTTTTAAACATCGGCGATATTTGTGAGAGTATCAGCGATATCAGTCGATCTAAAAACCTGTCTAAACTGGTTTTAGATCGACTGATCAGATTAGTAGTTTTCCTGATCAGTTCGTGAGGCATGCTCGGAGAGTCTGAACCTACTCCATCCCGGACCGCTATCGATTTTCCATTCCCTTCCCATCAATTTTTCTCCAATATTGAGACGCTACGCCATGGAGTACGTTCCTTACCTTCCCCTTCATAATAGGTATACGTCGACGGGGACATCTACAAAGGATTGATAATTAATTACGATAATAATATTCTCTGAAAGTGTGTTTACCCGCGAATGCATTCATTCAGTCTTACACATTTTCTCTGTGATTCCTAGTCTCTTTGACCAAAATGGTGATGGATCACCAAAATGATGATGTGTGAAAGCTGGAGAATTCACAAAAAGTATATTGCAAACTGTCGTTTCTTCGCAAAATATTCCATGTGAATTAAGGATAATCCTAACAATTATAGCAGAGAGAGTGAGAGAGAGAGAGAGAGAGAGAGAGAGTGACTGAGAGAAAGGAGGCAGTGTGTGTGTGAGAGAGAGAGTAACCGTGAGAGAGTTACAGAGAGTTAGAGAGAGAGTCACAGAGTTGTAGAGAGAGAGAGTTACAGACAAAGAGAGACACAGAAAGAGTTACAGAGGCAGAGAGAGAGTTACAGTGCCAGAGAGAGAGAGAGAGAGAGTTACAGAGAGGGAGAGAGAGAGAGTTACAGAGAGGGAGAGAGAGAGAGTTACAGAGCCAGAGAGACAGTTACAGAGACAGAGTTACAGAGCCAGAGAGAGAGAGAGAGAGAGTTACAGAGATAGAGAGAGTTACAGAGAGAGGGAGTTACAGAGACAGAAAACGAGAGAGTTGATCTATGAAACCATTGTGTTGCAAGCTGACAACTTACCAAACCCCCACTGAAGATCAGGACCAGGAGAAGTGAACTCAGAATTAGGGATGTCATGGCAATGGAGTCGAGGTGCCTTGGATGAAGTACTCTTAGGGCGACAAAATGTTTCTTTATATATTGTCGCTCATTAGTCTCGAGGGAATTGATTGTCCATCGTATCGGATCATCATGCGTTGGGAAGAGCACAATTGGTGCCCCCATTAATCTCTCTGGACAAGCAAGTGCTGTGGGGTGCAGAATTGATATCTTTATTATGTAAACATCAAAATCTCAACGTGACATCATTACTTCGTTTATTGATAAGAGGTACTCAAGAATGTGCTTTTTCATTAACCCTAAGAATATTGTATGTCACAGACTTAGAGATATCTCGTGGGGTGCGCTCAGAGGGGCACAACAAAAGTAGTTTTGCAACAACATATACTTGCTTGCAATCAACAATACTTGTAATTTTATAATCCTGACTAAATCCGTGCAAAACCTTCGCACCTTGTTTGCATACATTCAGCTGTCGGGGCTTTGAACACTTCAGAAATCTCAGATGCGTCCATAAAACACTTGAAAATTCAACAACTCTAACAAAGTTGACGCTTTTCCATACAACTCAGTTTATTGTAACTATTGCTTACAAAAGTGTCTAAAACAAAAATTGGTGTTGTTCTTGAGATAAAATTTTTTATGTAATTGTGGAAAATTTTCGTTATTTGAAAACTGTTAGTATTCCATTAGTAAAATGTTATTAAAAACCTGTAAATGAATTGATGTAATTATTTAGCATCGTAAAATACTTTTCATTAAGAAATAACTTTTCCCTTCATTGATGGCGGTGTAGTACAGCATTGTTTTGAGAGACAAAAGAAAGGTATATAAAACTAGGATGCTTCCGAGTTTTTTAGAAGAACATTTATTCGCTCCGGAACCCGGTGATGAGCGGGTCGACTCCTGATATATTTTTCCAGATCGAGGAAAGACTGTAATTAACAGTTGTATAAAATTAACTATAGTTTCTTATATTAGGACAGAACGTACTTGTAGGAAGTAAATTCGTGTCTACGCGTCCACCCGAGATGCAAGTGAGAGAAGTCTATAGTTATAATAGTATCGCCGGGAGAATTTGGAACCAGATCACGGACATTAGGCGAGGAATTTATCCAGAAGCAAGATTCTGCTGCGTCGACGGAGAAGGTTCTACGGGACGCCATCGAACGAAGAAGTGAAGAGCGCGCGAAGGTACACGAATGAATAACAAGGTTTTATAACTATTGTAATATAGAGAAAACTGGTAATGACCAAAGATCAATTCATTTTAGAGTATCAATTTAATCACTTCTAATTTGTTAAGATGAAAGAAAGCTGATTACCATTGTTCATTAGGTGCAATCCAGCATTTTTATAAGATTGTCAGATTCCTCGCCACTCCGTATGAATCGCAGATTGAATAATTGGTTGCAGAGTAAGTAGCAACATTTATGAACTTCGAACCCCAATTAACTGAGCTAGCACAACATAATTTTCGTATGAGATATATTTAAATTACGCAGGAATCATTAGGTTTCTAGTGTAACCTTTTCCTGGTGCCCAAATCACATTTATCAGTAATAATTGTTTCAAAACGTCGCTCTAAGTGGGGGCTTGTTTTTAAATGGAAAGAGAGGGCTTGTTTGAAATTGGCACCAGTCAACGTCGGGCACGTTTCAATATATATATATATATATATATATATATATATATATATATATATATATATATATATATATATAATAGAGAGAGAGAGAGACATACCAAAAATGACTGACATTTTATTTAGGCAAATAAAGGTCAAAATGATGTAGATACTGCAAAATACGTGGGTTTCTATGGTGCAGATACGCAGATGACACCGTAGGAACGCGAAACAACGAGTTCGTTTGGAAGCAGGTGCAGGAGCCACCGTAGCAACGCGAAAAAAATAGAGAGAAAATCTCAGCGAGCTTTGAAGGGTGGACCAGATTGGGTATTAGGGCATTCCGACTCGTGTCGTGGTTGTGAGCGGATCGCTTGCGCGGTTTTTCATGGGGTTAATTATCAAATCGGGACTTGTGATATTTCGTGAGAGTGAACATTGAACTTGAACTTAGAATATTTCCGCATTGGAGTTGCAACGGGAACTTGTAAGATTTGCGCGTTGTACCATTGCAAACTCGGACTTGTAATATTTTGATGAGTGAACTGGAAAGTGAAAGCCAGGTGTAGTGATAAAAAATATTAGAAGGATATTATTCTGACTTGGATATAGTAGTCAGTTTGAAATAGGTGCCCACCTGAGGCGCAAGATAAACAGTATAGGCAGTGTTTGTGAAGTGGTTGGAGGAAGTTTCGACTTGGTCGCTGATCATCGTGGACTTTGACAAGAAGGAAGATTGGTCTACTCTACGTGGCGACATCGAGCGACGTGCGCGCGAAGAGGCAAGAAAGGATGAATGTTTCTATAACGCTGTTATTGCAATAACGAGGAAAATGGTCATGACCTAATGATAAATTGTAATAATTGATGATAGTTAATAATTTTGGCCTGCATAAAAAATTGAAACGAATTGATTTGAAAGAAAGCTGATTCTTATTTGCCATTACATGCAATCCTTAAGTAGAAATTTCAGAAATATTTTTCAGATTCCTCGCCATTCCGTATGTAAGGCAGATTGAGTAATTGGTTGATGAGTAAGTAGCAACAATTATTTCATAGAACCCGTCGACCGAGCTAGTGGGATTTACATTTATTTGTAGTATATCGGAAGACAGTAATAGATAATCAGGAAGTCGGCCGACTCGCAACTCGGCAGCTGGTGTTCCTCAGCAAAAAATCTGCCCTGAAGTATAGAGCATACTTCACCGTGTCCAAAACTCGAACACCTGCTCGTGCGCACGGCACTTTCGCGCCAGACTTGGCCGGACAAGTTTTGCGGTATAGCCGCGAGGAAACCAAAAAACGTTACCCGATCAGGGGTTCCACTACGCACCTTAATATAGGTCCGAGTCACATGACCTCCTACGTCATTTGTCCCCCACGCACTCGTCTTGAGGTGAGCGCCACCTTCGCTGCATTTTTCTGCCCTGCACATACAAGCCCCATACCCTCTGGAATTTCCTTGAAGGGTGGCCTATGTTCGGAAACCTATATTTTGATCCCTCATCGCCATACCTTGCAACTCGTCTCTCTAGAGCAGGGTGTCAAGTCTATGATGCTACAATATTTATTGTATAATCTAATAATAATTCCAGAGAAACCGGAACGCCATTCCACCGCATTCCGCTAGCAATCAAGTGTATCAATGTGTGTATATATATATATATATATATATATATATATATATATATATATATATATATATATATATGCGCGAATGGACTTGATGCGAATGATATTGCGAATGGACTGTGAGTGCATGCACAATCAATGAAAAAATTACTTTTAATGTAAAAACACAGAGTGCTTTATTCCCAGAAAAGATAATAGATATTACAAAAACATCGTTCCATTGAATGTGTAGAAGGTAAACAAAATAATGGTTAGCATTAATAACTTTCTCACGATACTGACAAACATGAACAATTTTCTTACTAACTACGTAAATATTGCTAATGAACACTTTCTTTCTGTCTTAACTTTACACTACATACTGTAAATGGGAGCTCCCTTTGCATGCACTGATTCATAATCACCTCGTTATTTCAACACTTACTCTATTTACAATGTGTACCCTTCCAAAATACCCTTTCTATTCTCCACATCAAATTAGATTATTTATCATTACATGGCAAATTCCCTCATCTAATACCCCCTCTCACAATCGTCTACTCCCTTTCCCAACTCACTTGATTCTTTTACCGCCTAATAATAAGTTCCTTCTAGTAACAGTCTTACTGGTTTTGCTGCGTCTGGAATTCCTTCGAGCTCACCAACTCCGGATGCGCCGGCGCGATGTGACGAGTCGGGGCCGTTTCGCCCGCCACGTGGCCATGGCGCTTGCCCCCGCCGCTTCTACCCGGCCGCCGATGCAAATCCCACGCCGCAGTCGTGCTTCGCCGGGCACGGCGATGTCCACTCGCCGCCAGATCAGCAGCCGTCCTCATTTCCAGTTCTTCCAAATTCGTTTGTTAAGCCCGCCGATGCTGTATCGCTATGTTCGTTTCACTCATGCTGCCTTTGTCGTACACGTGTCTATACACTCATCACTTTCCTCGCCTCACGCCGTTTAATCTTTACTGTATATCACTTAACTCGAGATCAATTAATAGTTCTTACTGTTTCTCATTGTCCTACGTTTCGATTTCTGCTCGATGTCATCGGATTCCTCTCAACTATTTTTCATCACCGCCATCATTAGCTTTCCGCACTACCGTCCGTTAACTCTTCCTCTTCGACTCCACCTTCCGACTGCCGTCGTTCCCACTATACTCTCCTCAACTGTCGAAGTCTCGTACTTCGCGTTCGTTTCGTCTCGCTTGCCGCGGGACACTCTCTTGCTCGGCCGAGTCCGCCCGGAACGGCCGTCTCTACCGCGCTGTTTAAACCATGTTGGCACCCGCGTCTATGTTCAGAAACGCGGTGCGTTTCAATATATATATATATATATATATATATATATATATATATATATATATATATATATATATATATACACACACACACATAATGCGTTCCACCCCTCCGCCGGCTAGCTCAGAATGGGTTTTCAAGGTGGGCGCAAAATAAAAAAAATACAATTAGAATAGCGGGGATCAGGGTCATGTGGGCCGTTGTGGATTGAATGCACTTACACAGAAACTCAAGTCGAATCACTTTCCACTTACTTAAGTATATTCTAATTAAATTGCTGTTACAGTAAATGAACATAAAACACTTTACATATACAAGAATTTTGTCTTGCTGAAAAAAGAAAACAACTTACACTCTTAATAATTAACTACACTGTTTCCTTTCTCTCATTTAAATCAATTTCAAAGAATACTTAAAACTTTGCCTAATCATTCCAATCGTAAATTTCCTAGTTGCAACTTTACAATTAGCTAAGTTTTTCTTGAAAGAAAAGATTGATTCTATTTTTCACAGAATATCGGTATAAAGAACCTGTACTAATACTTTCTTTCCGGAACAAATTATTCCTTCTAATATCTACAAATTGTTCAAGTTGGCACGACCTTACTGTGTCTTCTCACGGCGTAGAGAAATCTGCGGCGTCGACTCTTCCAATCGCTCGATGTCCTTGTCCTTGCAGCTAGGTCGGGAGCAAAGCCGCCCCTCTGCAGAACCGCACGGTCGCCCCTTTCCAGTACCGTTGTTCAACTCACGATGTGGCCTCCGTCTCGTTTTCCGTTGCTACTCTTTTCGTATTCTTTTATAGAATGTAACTAGCTTTTAATTCCATATTTAAAAGAATCTACAATACGACAACTGAGTCTATTGTATAAGAAGAATAAATATAAAAATAAAAAACTGCAAAGAAAAGAAATGAATGGCCTCGTTAGTTTCATGCTATTCACACTCCTCTCTCTTACAAAGATTTTAAATGCGTCACTTATACTTTCCTCCTTTTCCTGATGAATTGTTTTAATGCATTGTAATATGATAATTACCTCCTCGAATGTCTTGAAGAGTTTTTATCGTAGATGCAGTCCTGAAGTCCGTAGCAGTACGAGGTGCCGCCTTCTCGTGATCGGTAGGTCCTCACTCTCCAGCTGTTACTTCAGAAAAAGAAAGCTTTCTTTCTCCCGACTCTCGGTGTCGCATACTCTACCGAGACGCTCTCTTACGGATATAGTTCGTAGTTTCCATTTTCGGATTGTATTCATGCGCGTTGGCGCGCGTTCAAACAGCTTATCTTATTCTTGAATATTGATGTGCTCCGTTTTCCGAGACCTCGCCAAAACGGATGGTCACAATATATATATATATATATATATATATATATATATATATATATATATATATATATATATATATTTTGTATATATAGTTACGACGCCGCTTCCTTGCTCTGGATGTGATTGACGCCGGCCCGGGCGTAGCTCAATCGATTAATTGGATGATGGAAGGAAGTTGTGAGAATGGTCTTAATCAAATTGAAGTTGTGCTAGATAAATAAATGTGGGCTTTATTTCTGACAGGTGTCAGAGAAGTTACATTGAGAATTTGAAGTTGAATTGGTCCTGCCTAATGAGCTCATAAAAAAAAGATAAGATTAAATTAAATAAAATTAATTTACAAAGGGAGTCCTTATTCCTAATTACAATAGCCACTGCGCGGCAACGCTTACATGCGAGAAGTTTTGTACTTAATTTTTTCTTATTTGAAAGTTCAAAACGCTTGAAGAGCAACCCGTGCGTAGTTTTACTTTGCCTGGTGGCGAGAGAGACCAGCGCTCCAGCGGCGGGATTCCCTCGGGTCGGTGACCTCAACAGCTGGCGGCGGCAGGCTCGTTGAAGGTCGGCTTTTGGCGGCCGGGACCGCGGCACAGGCGGCGGTCGCAGGGTGGGCGACGTCAGGCCGCGTCTGCTAGAGGAAGCCCGTATTGTCGGGGCCGTCTCCACCTCTTGATGACGATTAGCGGCGACTCCGCATCAGGTATCGGTTGGCAGCGGCACCGTAAGATGACGAAATAATCATGGGCCGTCTTGCGCACCGTGGCGCGATGATCGCGCATCAAAACACCGACAATCTCGGCGGAACAGCCTGAAGCCTAAATAGCACTCTTCACTATGCGCGAGCCTCGTGAGAAGCTCCCTGACCGAAAATTAGGTCAGAAGTGTGTGCGCGAGCCTCGTGCGAAGCTCCCTGCCCGACAATTAGATCAGAAGTCCCTGTTGAGTTTTGGCTCCGTACGTGTGTGCCCTTTGGTTCCCCCTCCCCAAATTACATACTGACTCTTGAAACTACTCCTTCCCCCGTCATTTGTGCTCTGATTGGCCTAAACCTATGGCGTCGTAGCTAATACTTCACCAATCAGATGTCACGATTTCCTAAACCTTTCCG